>JAUZST010002341.1:0-18135 GCA_034779995.1 Parotocinclus haroldoi | reverse complement strand
CATAAAAACCAGAGGGCAGCAGATCATGTGAAAATATAATATTTGTGTCATTCTCAAAACTTTTGGCCATTACTGTAGTGGCTGTTCGCTACAGGAGCAACGTTGCATTGATACCAGTCTGACACGTTCACACTGTGCCTTTTTAGAGCGAACAGTTAACCTAATGAATATTTTTGGGGTTTGGGAGGAAATCACCGAATATCCAGAATAAACCCACATCGACACAGGGATTCCAAGGTCGGGGTTCGAACATAAAATTTCTGGAGCTGTGCGGGGACCACTTTAACCTCATCTGTCTGTACTGAAAATGTAAACACCTCAGCTGTGGTTACTATTGTTTAAAATGCCAGTTTGTGTTGTGTGTCTCGTGACAGACGCGTCAGCAGTGCAGCTGAACGGAGAACTGGATCACGAGCACGATCACGACGACGATCACGACGACTCCTCAGCGTCCCAGCTGAACATGCGCGGCGTCTTCCTGCACGTCCTGGGTGACGCCCTCGGCTCTGTCATTGTGGTCGTCAACGCCATCATCTTCACCTTTGTCTGGCGCCCGTGTGAACCCGGAACGCTTTGCACCAACCCCTGTATTGGTGGCCAACACTGCGCTGACCATCAGCACGTCAACCACAGTCTGGTGGATGTTGCCGATGCCGAGCACACCAACGCGAGCTCGCCGGTCCTCGCGGCCGGGCCATGCTGGGTTCTTTACCTGGACCCGACGCTGTGCATCATCATGGTCTGCATCCTCTTGTACACAACGTACCCGCTTCTGAAGGAGTCGGCTCTCATCCTGCTGCAGACGGTCCCCAAGCAGATCGACGTGAGCCTCCTGAGCGCCCGCCTTCGCCAGCTTGACGGTGTCCTGGCAGTCCACGAGCTGCACATCTGGCAGCTTGCCGGTAGCCGAATCATCGCTACAGCGCACATCAAGTGTCGGGACCCGGCCTCGTATATGAGTGTGGCCAAGCGCCTCAAAGCCTTCTTTCACGACGAGGGCATTCACGCCACCACCATCCAGCCGGAGTTCGTCATGGTCAGCTCCGAATCGCACGCTTCCCTCTGCGAGCTATCGTGCCGCACTCAGTGCGCCGCCAAGCTGTGCTGTCAGAACGGAAAAACCCCAGAGAGCAAGAACATGACCATGGAGGGGAAGACGGACACAGAATCTCCTCTTTCTAGCACGCTGGAGGTTATCAACGAGTCGCTGGAGAGCGAGACTGCAGTTCAAGCGGTGATAAAAGCACCCGAGGAGGAAGGGGGCGTCACCAGGGAGGCCGAGTCATCCTTATAAAGGACAATGAGTACAAAAAAAGTGCTCATCTTACAGAAAGACAATTGAGGGAAGCAAACCATTTCAAAGAAACTCTTCAGTACTCTGCTCTTGTGAACGTTTGGATCAGAGCTGATAAGAATATGAACGTTGCTTATTGAACAGAAATTCCAAACACATAAACGGACGTGGTGCTCAGAGAAATGCAGTGACCTCTGAAATACTGTTGGCAGCACTATTTTCATCGTAGAGCATTGCTCTCGGGGCAAGGCTCACAGCCCCGGAGATGCCAGTTTTGGAATTGCATGTACTCCGGTGTCCTCAATTCCAGAGTCGTGCTGTAGATGAATTGGTCTCTCTGAAGTATCGCTGTGTGCGCGGGCCTGCCCTGCGATGGATTAGGGCCCTGTCTAGGTTTAGTCCCTGCCTTGCACCCTGTGCTACCGATTAGCCCCTGAAACCCCAAATTGAATTCAGCGGATATGCAAATGATTGAACTGACAAATATCTATCTTAAGACTTTTGGATTAGCACTGGATTGGATTTCCTATTCTTCTAAGAACAGAGGTTTAGTATGGAGACTGAAAATGACGCAGAGTTCCAAACGGACCTGTGCAAGAATGTTAAAAATCTGAGCCGTTTGAGACGCATACAAATTGGACTAATAACTGAGTGAAATGCTGAATCATATTGGATCAGATTTCATGTTTGACCCACTGCTGTAGTTTTTGAGCTGACACGAAACAGGTTTTCAATGAACGCACACAACCGACGGTTCATCTAAGGCCAGTGCTGGACCATATCAGATCGAACGTGACCCATTTCTTAATTCAATATTGCTATATCTTATGCATGATTCTCTATAACTTGGCAAGATGAGCTGAGAGTTATAATGGGGGGTGGCGGCTAAACGCCAGAGACACATGATCTGCTACTTTGTACTGGGGTCAGATCAGGATATTCCGGCTTATCATTAGCTGACAAAACAATGGAGCATTCTCACATGCAGTCAGAGAAATCCAAATCTAGGCTGACTGGTACTTTTTTAGAAAAGTTGATTTCTACTCTACTCTGCTCTGAGGGTCCAGAAATCCCTATACATGATACTCCCCTGCGCACACACACTCGTTCTCCTCTGAACTTTGAGCCCTCACTGCCTGATGGCTGGCTGACCTCTGATCGATCAAGATCAAGCCTTTTGCTGCATGTGTGTTGCCGACGTTTGTGAATCGCAACCAAGTCTACGTGTGTGTCAATGCCAAAGTCTTCTTGTCGTCTTCTAGTGCAACGCACAACGTGCAAACTTCAGATCCAGCTGCTGGCTCGTGTTCAAAGACTTTGTTTTGTTTTAAAAATTAATAAATAGTATTCCTGTCGGTCTGGAATGCTCCCCTAATGATTTATTTCATAAAGGTACATAACTTGTCTTTAATTTATTAGTAATGCTGTCCATACACTTTTATAATTACATTTGGCAACGCATCTGGAAAGGCCGTGGGCCTCTTTTTAAAATAAAACCTATGCTATACAGTAGAGTATATTTTAGTAATCTTTTAAACTGTGCTGCTGAGACTTGATTTGTTTCTCGTAGTTTGATGCAGTGTGAGTACCGTGAGCCTTTAAGACTGGTTCTACATGAAATTCATCCTGTATTTTTTTTTTTCCGCCATGTACAGGAAGCGCTGATGGTGAGTCATCGTGTCATATGAGCATGAGGAAAAAATGTGTGGAATAATTTAAAAATAAGTGTTGAGCTATGCTGGAGGGATCAGTGCTATTTGATCGTGCGTAAAGGACCTTTTATTTTAAGTTTCTTAAGCATTTGCACCGTAGACTTCTGCATGACGAAACTAAAGACCCCATTTGCACTTTTGCGTCGTGTATCAGGATTGTGTCTGGATAAGATTTTAACATGCGAACATTTACAATCGGTCGGGAAATGCAGTCAGCCAAGTTAAAAGATCGTTTACATTTACGGCATTAAAGACCCAACTGTGGTAGCTTGGCAGAGGTGGGATTTGAATCCTGGAACATCAGGTCCAGAGTCCAGTACCTTAACCGCTAGGCTACTGCAGTCCTAATTGCCAAACCCTTCATAATATATAAATCAACTCCTAACACTGTGCAACAAAGTACGTTGTAAGATTTTAAGCTTTTAATGATCCTAACAACAAATGACTGGATAGAAAATGAGAACAACTTTTTTTTTGTTTTGAACATGTCCGGGTCCAGATTTGAAACCTTTAGATAATACACTGCAAAACAAGAATTAGGGGATAATGTGAGCTGTACATTTGGTCTCACATTATCCACAAACTATGGACATTTATCAATTAATCCAATGTTTGATAACTGTGTAGAACATTGATTTTGGTTTTGTGATATTTTTTGCCCAGGTGTGTAGTCCTAGAGGTACTGGACTATGAATCGGGTCCAGGGTTCAAATCTTCTGCCAAGCTGCCATTGTTGAATCCTTGCATAAGACCCTTTACCCACAATTGCTTGGATTGTAAGATTGTATCAGTTGAGAGTCGTTCTGGATAAGGATAAGGGCGTTCTTATTTGCTTAATGTCCTTAACCGTACTGCCACGAACTGTGCATACTCAAATGCTTCTTGGAAAGACAGATGCATTCACACTTGGTTAATATGTGGCTACTATGAATCTCAAACTTCCTGCTGAAGTGGGTTGTACTATCAGATTCAAATTGGATATCAATGCGTTTATAGACATTTTATATGGCTCAGCTTTATCCTTTACAATCCTGATACTGAAAGTACCTAGTGTTAATGGGGTCTTAGATAAACCTGTAGCCCAATTCCAACACTGCTCTCTCTAAAACTGCCCTCGTCGTCTTCGCTCAGCATTGTCTCTCTCTCAGCATCAACGCCTTACTTCTGTTTTCGGGGTTGGTTTAGTACATTATCATCTTGAATAAAGCTTGGCGTTTTAGTGTTTTGTTAGAAAAAAAGAATGCCCAAGATATTGTGAATACTGTGACATTTATCTTAAATTAGCTTTTATAAGAATTGGCTTTCAAAATAAAAACTCTTCACCCTTCTGTTTGGGAGCCGGTGGAATGTACAATACTGTGCAAAAGTGGATTTCTTGTTTTGGAAATGCTATAACGACCATATATAACATTATCTACGAATGGACCCAAAAATAAAAGGAACATTTTTTTTTGTCTCTCCATAATACTCTCTTCACTTATCTTCATTCAAATTATTTGTGGTCTCAAACATAGCTTGGCCTTTTAATCGTTTCCATTCTGATCAAGTGCTTTCTTACCTGCTACACTTACAGAAAGTCATTCTTGATCAAGCATCTCAGCTTTTTAAATGATGCATCCAGATGATCCAGCACTGTTTCTTCTGGTTATATTTTAATAAAGACGCTGAGAAATAATTATATATGGTTGTTTTACCATTGCTAAAACAATGGTGTAACTAATCTAATGGTGGCCTAAGACTTTTGCACAATTAGTGTAATCCAGTCTACACATGCTTCAGCAAAATATGGCTAACTAAAATGACTATTAATGTCCTTGCTGACTTCCCCCTCTTTTCTAAATGACACTGCCAGTCTCATGGACAAAGAAAAATAAGCTGCTGTTCGATTACTGTGGCACGTGTGTAGTTATTGATAGGCCTGTTTCATCAAATTGACTGTTATATGAATTCAATTTGATAAAGCCAATCGTCTGTTTAAGTGCAGTACTCACAAAAAATAGGCGATTCTTCAAAATGAAACCTCCCGTAATGAAATGTCCCCTAATTTTTGTGAGCAGTATCATTTCTCAATATTGAATATGTACAACTATAATGCTGATCACTGGGATGGTGGAGAAACACCCATGTTTTTACAGCGCTATGCAAGAATAAACTGTAATGGATGATGCATGTTTTATCTAAACTGCTCACAAAAATAATTGTACATTTCAAAATGAATATGAAGAGGATCCCAGAAGAACTGCTGGACAATCTGATCCTGTCCCATCCATGCCCCATCACTGTCAGTGTGTTTTGACACTTTTGGGTGACCATACACCCTCCTGATCAGTCAATGTGGGGGCACTCTGGTCCAGTTTAACATGCTTCTGCTCACCCCCATGATTATATCACTTACTACTCAATCACCATAATTGATCTTGCATCTCATTTGTGCAATTAAACTATTTCCTTGACTTTTCCTATGATCGGGTTCAATGAAATAAAATCAAATGCCGCCTTCTTTTAATCGCTTCGTATTCATCTTGAAAAAACCCCCCTTTTTTATGAGCAGTGTATTTCAATTTCACTAAGACAAACACACCCACTGACAGCTGTCAGTAGTTAAGGGACATAAGCCTTTGTGTCTTTCATTGGTTTTAACAGTAAACAGTTATTAAACACCTTAAGCCAGGGCTATTGAATATTGAAGTTAAACACAACCTGGCTATAAATTGATTTTGATTTCACTTTTACAACATTGGCAATAGTTCAAGTTCTACCACCACGATTAAACCTGCAGCCGTCAGTATCACAGTGGTGAAGTCGCTGTCTGCTTTCTACTAATAACACAGTGCTGCAAAGGGAAGATCCCACCTGCACAGCTCACTGCAGACAGATTAGGAATAATAAACAGGACGAATTACTAAAAATGAATAACACAAAACCTCTAGAATATTGCAGAACTCATTACTAAGCATAGAATAGTATTAATACCTACACTGCTCACAAAAAATAGGGCATTTTATTTTGTAATATCCCCTATTTTTGTGAGCAGTATCTATTACCCTCTCTCTCCCTATATATTTGGGGTCAGTTCACTTCTCTGCTACACACCCCTTGTTTGAGGTTAATGTCACACACTTTCTAGTTATGATGGGAGGTCTGCAAGGGCTGTGAGAAACGCAGGACTTCTTAAGATCCCTGCTTTAAATTTGGAGATTATAAAGCGCTAATTGAACTCTGAGTATAAAGTAATATTGTTTGCATTAAAGGACATGCCGTGTTGAATCTTGGTATTTGACACGTTGTTGGAGCAGGTCTTCAGCAATACGGTCATTACATGGACCTCAAAGCTGAGAATTACCTTACACAGTGACCCTCTTACCCATAGTTACCCTGCGTTTTGTTCTTTAGTTCAGCACTGGAGCAATGAGGCCTATAGAAACGTTCTGGAAGCCTTATCTGTCATATTGGATTGACTCTATGTGGAGTCAGGGTATCGTTTTAGACGTTCATACCATTTACAGTTTCGACACCGACATGCTGGTTTTATTGGAATACACTCATTTTTGATCGTTAATAACTGCGGCCTGGGTTACACCCATTTTACAGTAAGCGTGATAACACATCATAGAAATGCTTTTTGACGTGTGCCTATTGGCCGATGATGGAAGGGGATTTTGTAAATCTTCAGCATGTTCTCAACTCAACATGCTTTTATTAACTCCCAGTTCATCGCTGCATTTTCCGATTCGCACAAGCGTAATACACTCATCTTTATACTCTGTCTGACATGTATTTTTATTTTGAAGTGCACACAGCCTCCACTTTTTCTGCTCTGTACACTATAGTTGTGGCAATTTTTCTCTAATACCATGTACACCAGCTGAAATGTTTTAATATATATTCGTGTTGGATATGTTGTTGTGATTAAACATGGCTGTTGTGTATCAATGTCCATCTCTGACTGCTTTATTCTTTTCTCTCGGGAAGCCCAATAAGGGCTTTGTTTGTGGAAGAATTTAACTTTTCGGCTGTAAATTGCCATGAGTTTGTTTGCGGTTGAACTGAGGCATTGTTTATAGGTTCAACATCGAACGGGCCAAGACAAAAGGCACAGGTTTGTTACAGATAGAAAAGGAACTAATTTAACACGACTGACCTAATGCTAATAACTTTTTTACTATGGATTATTTGGTTGTTCCAAGCAAAAGATCTGAGTTGCATGGTTACTCTGGTTTGGAGAAATGAAACCTCTTCTGTGTGATTAAAATATGAAATGGTGTTAAATTCGTTTCTTACACTTGACAAAAGTTATAAGTTATAAGTGCCGTTTAACGCACATTCTCACGAGGTCTTTATAACACAGAATAGAAAATAAAAATCTGTCTTTCAAGCTGCCGTAAGTTGCCGGTTACCTCAAAAGCCAATCAGTGCTGCAGATACACTAGCAGAGGTTGGAGTAAACTAATTGTAGCTCTCGATCAGGCTGTAAATGTTTGTGTGTGTCATATCGTACGTAGTACCCCTACTCCCCACTACCTGTACATTATAACTATGATAACTAGCCTATAACTATGCATCGATTCAGCTTCACTTGTTGAGTCCATGTTTCATCTGGCTGATCTACCATGTTGTTTGTAATGCTGTTTATCAGTGCATCTTTTGGTTTCCTTCAAACCAAAGTATCAGGTTCATCATGCCAACCTCGTAAGCTTTATGCGTTGCGTTCTTTCCCTTTCCGCGATAATCTGTACTTGCTGTGAATCCATACATTCAAAAAGGTTAGTGTGTATAACAGTTTAGGTTTCAGAAGGAATGGCATTAGGGATGCTGTGTAGATGGTAGCGTTCCACTCGTTCTATGTAATGCATTTATCTATTGTATGTATGTGACAGCATGCTTTATGTTTATATTACTATAGCCTGATTTGTGACATGACAAACAAAGTGGCATGCACAAAGCCGACAATAAACGATGTGTGCATATAAACAATAAGTACTTATGTACTTGTTTCAAGGCTGAGCATTTTTTGCAAGGCAAATGTTACCTTTAAATACATTGATTCATAGTCAGAATCCACCAGTGCAAGTTTCCGTTATTAAAGTGATCACAAGAGACTGAAAACCCAAAAAGTGGTTACGCTGCATGTTAAATTGCGTGCGACTTCCTTGCGACTCTCGCGCCGTCTTTTCTCGAGGATTTCTCGTGAAATATTGCGACAGAGGAAGTGAGATCTTGCAGAACAGCGAAGGACCGTTTTGCTGCTTCAGAAAATGATGTGTGTGTGTTTATGCCCTGTGTGATTTATTTATTTTTTGAATGATTGCAGTCCACTTCAATTCCGTAATAAATAGCAGCTCCTCGTTGCAGATGATGGTATATTATGATGGTAATTATATCGTAATTGAAGCAGCGTTTCAGAATCCTGGCAACATTGCTGATCCTGATAAGCACACACCACACCGTCACAGTCTAATAAAATAAGATAATCCTTTATTGGTTCTGCAATGGGGATTCTGGGGATTCACACATGTGGATGTGCCCTCCCCGAGCCTAATGGTCCAAACTTTATTATGTATATAATAAGCTCGGAATGGTCCTAAGAACAAATCATTGGTAAAAATCAGGAACATTTACATTTACGGCATTTAGGAGACGCTCTTATTCAGAGCGACTTGCAACTGTGATACAGTCTTACAATTCAAGCAATGCTGGGTTAAGGGCCTCGCTTAAGGACCCAACTGTAGCAGCTTTGGGAGAAGTGGGATTTGACTTCACAGAGCCCTGAACAGGAAAAGCATTGTTTAAAAAAAAGACACAACTAACAATTAAGAGATTGTTAGAAAAGTGTCTATATTTACAGCGGTTAGTTAATCATTGATTGTAGCCTCAAACCACTGTTTGACTAATCTAGTGCTTGAGTATATACACATATAGATTACACTGCTCACAAAAATTAGAGGGTATTTGGTCTGTTATAAGTGACTTTTGGTTCCTAGCGTATCTCTCTCATGTAACCCTAGAGCCTTTATCACTGGTGACAACCACATACATCTGCCGGCTTGTTGTACTTATCTCTGATGTGTTGGTCGTAAAATATAGACGCACTTGTGACACTGAGGCGGTGGTGGTGTATTAGTGTGTGTTGTACTGGTATGAGTGGATCAGATACACCAGTGTTGCCACCTTGTGCCCTGAATGGGATCAAGTAGGCCTGAAGAGTGAGGGAGTGTTCAGTAATCAGTGAAAGAATCTCAGAAAAGTTATAGTACAAAATTGCGGACTGAGAGGATATTAGGCTGCTTCTCACAAACTGTAGTCTACACTGAACGGTGTTTTAGCGAGAGAAATATCGGCACAACGTAGGAATGTGAGGGTAATGTAAAGCAAAGGTGAAAATACTGAGTGTATAATTACTGAGGAGACTATCACTCATTAACAGCATTCTGTTTGTATTTAAGCCAGTCTCAATGCTTTTTAATTGTAGAAGTTTTAATATGTTTAAAAACATTCTAGATGTAATCCTAGAATCTGGCTTCACAGCAACACAGGACTGTGGTGGCCTAGTGGTTAAGGTACTAGACTATGGAGCAGAAGGTCCAGGGTTCAAATCCCACCTCTTCCACAGTTGGGTCCCTGAGCAAGGCCCTTAATATACAATGGCTTGGATTGTAAGGCTGTATTAACTGTAAGTTGCTCTGAATAAGGGCTTAAATGTAAATAGAGGTGTATTATTATAGACTGTGAGGATATGTCTGTGCCAATAGTATAAGTGATATAAAGTCATTGTAATTAATCCACAGGTTACACATTCAGATGCCTGATTGGTCATTAGTGCAGTTTTTCACCATGCCAACAGTCACTTGATCTCTTGTTGCCCACAAAAGTGAAACGAAAGTGAAGGAGAGAGTGATGATGAAGCACATTCAGTTCCCAGATGAGTCTAATGAGAAGTTTGGATTAAGTAATCCAACAAAACACCCCACTATTTCCACAGAATAAATGTAATGTTGTGAAGGAATATATAGAATATAATATATATGGAATATAGTGCTTTTCATAGAAGAGCAACGTCTCAGAACTGCTGTACAATCATGCAAGCCTAGGGCAAGAGTGGCAAGGCAAAACTTTTTAAATGTGCATGGAAACCTCTGGAGGACCAAGCGACCCATCCTCCCTGGGCTGCCTAGGGGATATATGTAAGAATGAAACCCAAGTTACAAAATTAACAAAAGTTTATAGTAATAGTTTAAATAAACAGGATATGAACAGAAAAATTAAGAAGGAACATACTTAATATATAATAAATATCTTTTGATACTTCCATCCTTTCTCAAAAGACACAAAATATGCAAATGCAAGCTATAAGAGTCCATAAAAGGAGAACATGTGATGTTTGTCACACGATTGATTCCTGTTTTATATAAACTGAGCATGTGCACTGGACCTCTTTTAAAAGAAACACACAAGTAGGACAAACTGCCAGTTACAACATTAAATTACATCAATGGTCGTGCTCTCAATACTACTGAAATAAGTGGCGCTCCTTTTCGGGTTGGGTTTTGTCCCACATTTTAACCCCACTTTTACTGGGTCAGTGTCTGGGGGCTCCAGCACATTTCTCATGAGTACACAGGGTTTCCATTCGGTTTTCTTTGATATGCTTCGGAATATACACACTGCTCATTATTATATACAATTAGGGGATTTTTAATGATGGGAAATTTCATTTTGAAGTATCCCCTAATTTTTGTGAGCAGTATGTTGACTGTGAGACTGTGGTGGTCTAGGAGTAAGGTAGGTCCGGTGGGTCTGGACTGCAATGCCCAGGGTTCAGTCCCACCTCTTCCACTGCTGAGTTCTTGTAAATCTACAAAATGACAAAAAATGTGTGTATATATATATATACTTGACAAGGCTGCATCTTATAAAGTAATTGAATTTTCTTTGTGTACAATATCAATAGGATTTTCCTTTATGTTTTGTTTGATATTTTTATTGCTTAATATTAGAGTAAAGGAGGAACACACACTATTACACATTATAGTTACTTCATCTTTCCTGCCTTATTTCTTTCATCCATTTTCCAGCCGTCTCTCTTTTACCTTTTCTTCCTTTCAGCACCTTGGAAACAATCTAATTACTGCAAGTTATTTTATTTATTTATTTATTTGTTCATTAATAAGCAGAGACGCTCTAGTGTGTCATTTTACACGCATGCTTAGTCTTAATAACAAAGTAGTCAAATAAAAAGCTCAGGACATAATAGCCAATGAATAAAAAACACCCAATAATTTGCCATTTTAAAATAAGTTAAAACTATATGATACAATCTAATAAGATGCAAAGTGGGTTGGACACACTTCTGCCTTCAGAACTGCTTTAATTCTGTTGAGGTATGATCTGATAGCAACATATATTTGCTGTAGATGTGTCAGATGAACGCCCAGGATGTGAGACACTCATTCCACCACATTCCAGTATTGCTCCATTGGACAGAGATCTGGTGAATATGGAGGAAATTTGAGTACAGAGAAATGACTGTCGTGTCTAGATGAGCTTTGTGAAATGGAGCGCTATCCTGCTGGATGTAGCCATCGGAAGATGCTACAATATGGTTATAAACGGATGGCTATGGTCAGCAACATCTACTACCGCCATCCATGGATCCGTGCTTTTCTTCTATTGTGCAGTGTTGAGTCTGTGCACACTGTAGCCTCAGTTACCTGTCTTTAGCTGATAGAAGTGGCACACAGAAGGTTCGGTGTGCATTCAGCCGTGCTGCACAGCATACCTAGGTTGTAATTAGTGGTTATTTGAGCTGATCTTAACCTTTCTATCAGCTCAAACCAGTCTGGTGTCCTCTGACCTTTGGTTTTAACAAGGCCTTTTTTCTGACCGTTGTCTGTGTGTGAAAGTCTCTGCTGATCAGCAGTTTCTGAAATACCCAGATCAGCTTGTCTAGCACCACCAACGATGGATGCCATGTTCAAAGTAAGTGAAAAACAACAACATTAATAATAATAGTAGTAGTAGCTGTTATTAATATCATTATTATGACTACATCAGAGAGCGGCAGTGTAAAATGCTGTGGTTCCTCAGTTTTCAACACAAGCAAAATTTCAAATTCAAATTTATTTCTATAGCACTTTTTTTTTTTTTTTACAACGGAGCATTGTCTCAAAGCAGCTTTGCAATCTTAAATTATCTTAAAAGGCCAATCCCAAATTAAGCGGGCCTAGAGGCAAGGAAAAACTCCCTGAATGTAGAAGGAAGAAACCTTCATAGGAGGCTCAAAAAGGGACCCGTCCCCCAAATTAGTCTCTGTTCTCGTCATTGCTTGGGATTTGGCACACTTGCTTAAACTTGAATGAATCAAACCGTGCAATTTGGTTTAGCTGATACTCACGGTGATTCATTGTTCATGGTTCTTGATTTACGAGACACGATTCAGTACGCAGTGATTCAGGTTCACAATAGTCCTCGGAGAAGATTTCTGCTATTTTTTATTGTGTCATTCTTTATTTTAACATCTTCAGTGCTGAATGAAAGTAAGTCTTGCACCAGGAATCTTCAAAAGGTTATTTTAGAAGAGCCAACCAAAAGCAAAACGGGACCTGAATCCTCCACAACAGCCTGCAGTTAGCTTAGCAGTGCCCGGAGTTCATCAGTCTAGTAAGTGGTTTACTTTTACTGTTCACTTTTAATCAATTATACATTCAATTTTAAATAGTAAAGAAATAGTAGCTTACTTATCATTAATGGTCATAATATCCTCTATATCTCTACTACGATACAGTATCGACCCCTCTACCAAACGCTAGTTAAACTCCTCAGTTCATGATACATTTAGCCTATGATGGATTTGTTGAAACAATCGTATAGCAGGGAGCACCTGTAAAATCCAACTCCATTCATTCATATAATGACTTTATATGGATTTTCTGAAGGTCTGGAATGGATTTATTAAATTAACATCATTGTTTCGGGAAAATACTTTATAAGAATATCCTTTTTGGATCTCGACATGCCTTCTGGAGCTAATTATCGAGGAGAACCGAGGTACCACTGTATAGGTTTCATTGTGAGGACTACAAAAGAGTCAAAGGATTTGCTTTATATTACTGAGACTAAGATGTTGTTAGACGCAGTGTAGGTGTAGCATTAATTACCTACCGTGGTATTATGTTAATGGAAGTCCTCACAATGTTGTGTGTGTATGCTTGCGTGTGTGCATGCTCTTGTGTGAGACTTTGTTCATATGCAGAGTTCACTGAATATCCTCACTGATAAATTTCCTGATTGGGCTCAACAGATGGTTTGAGATATCGGTTATATTGCTGTAGTATTACAGCTAAACGAAACACAAACTTAATTGGTTTTTCGTGTCACAAGGCTGACTCAGTAGGATTGTGTGAATCAGTGCACAGAAGGTTTTAAGTGAATTACAATCCAAACAACAAAGGAAACAAAGAGTTCCTGTACTTACAAAGTCAGATAGATTCAATCAGACGGTTTGTCCAAGAGAAGAATTTTTAAAAAATGTGATGTTAAAAGCACATCTAAAACCTGATGAGTTGGCCAGTGGAGGCATGACACAATGGGTTGGGCTGGTGGCTAAACAGTAACCTTAGCAAACTATGTTGTAACCATGACAGCAGAGTGAGACGTCTGGAAGTTTCTTGCATACTTGACCAGTTGTCTTAATTTGAACAGATCCACTTTATAGCCATTTGAATCACATTCTGGACAGTGGAACTTTCAAGCTGGCAACATTTACATCTTTTTCCCCATTTTCTGATATATGTGAGTCATTTGGGGCTTTAAAAAAATCTTAGTCAGCTGCTAAGAGAGGTCAGTGACTTAATTGTGAGCACAACAACCTAAGGGCATTAAACTGGGGCAGAGGTTATAAAAAAAGAGTACTATGTAGTGATCCAAGTTTTAAATTGGAAACATACATGTTGACAATGTTATATATGGTCATTACATTCTAAAAACATTTCTAAAACAAATCATCTAATGGGGACCTAGGATATATGCACAGTATTGAATGTCATATTTATATTAGTTTCTTCCAGAGGTTGTGGTTAGACCTTTCATTTAGAAACTCAACCAATCAATCGACTGGGGTGTTCCATAATTATGGCAACATTAACATGTGTTAAAACTTGAGGTACATTTCCATTGTACAATTTCATCTTCTGACTTTGTGTGCTTCAGCCCCTGAATGAAGTAGCTACATTCAACACACGACTGTGAAAATGACACTGGTCTTGCCAGTTGGATAATCAACTAAGGAAATATTTGTTACATACATAATATTTAAATTTTACCTTCACCTCTGTGGTACGAATACTGCATGATTATTATGTTTTTCTTGTCCGGCAAAAGCCTATATCCATCGATCTATCTATTCATTTATCCATCCATCCATTCATCCATTTATCTATCCATATATCCATCCATCCATCTGTCCATATATCCATCCATCCATCTGTCCATATATCCATCCATCCATCCAGTCATCTATCCATTCATCCATCTATCCATATATCCATCCATCCATCCATCCAGTCATTCATCCATCCATCCATCTATCCATCCATCCAGCCATTCATCCATCCATCTATCCATCTATCCATACATCCGTCCAGTCATCCATCCATCCGTCCAGTCATCCATCCATCCATCCATCTATCCATATATCCATCCATCCATCCATCCAGCCATCCATCCATCCATCCATCCATCCAGCCATTCATCCATCCATTCATCCAGTCATTCATCCATCCATCCATCTATCCATCCATCCAGCCATTCATCCATCCATCTATCCATCCATCCGTCCAGTCATTCATCCATCCATCCATTTATCTATCTATCCATCCATGCATTCAGCCATTCATCCATCCATCCATCCATTCATCCATCCATCCATCCAGCCATCCATCTATCCATCCATCCATCCTTACACAAATAGACTTGGATTTAGAATTAAAGTCTACTTTGCTTATACGCATTGAGGAAAATGTTCTCCTGTGAGAGGGACATAGAGGGTAAATGTTGAGGGTAAAATGGGAAAATAGCTCCATCTAGTGTTTAGAATGTGAAATGCTCGTACACATTTAGCTGTTGTTTATCATGTGCAGGCCATAATTGTTACGCTTCGCTGTTTGTTGTTTGTTTTAACGTCGTTGTTTCTTGTTACTTTTGAGTAGGCAAAATGTAAAATAGCTCCTGTAATACAGAATAGTGACTAGTGATCCATGAGAATGAAATTGCCCTGTGTGAGCTGCAGTGCCCAGGAAAATGTACTGTGAAATTTCATCGTAAAACTGTAAATTGCTTGACAGTTTTAATTTGAACTTTACAGTTCTACTATGCATTTCTGACGGTAATTTGACCTCATGGTTCTACTGTCAAATTTCACAGTACAATTGCAAACTTGGTTGACCATGAACTGACCATAAATTATTTCACAGTTCTACTATGATTTTTTCTTCTGTTGAATTTCACGGTACATTTTTTCCTAAGCATGTACAGCATTTTGAACCGCAGGAAAAACTGTAGTGTGAAATTTAACAGTTTAAGCACAAAGTGACCAAATTGTATAATACAGAATTACTTTTAAAAGTAAGCACTTTGGTACTTTTCTGGTACTTTACTGGCATAATGTTTATTACCAGTGTCTGTATTTTTACTCAAGTACTTCGGTACTTTGTACACTGCTGCTTCTTGCTATCTAAAGTACCTACGATGCTTTAGAACTGGACCCCTGAGCAAGCTTTCTTCTTTTTCGGCATACAGTGGCATAAACCCGTTATCAGATCTTCATACTAGTCCTAAAAGTAGATGAAGGTTAAACAGCCGAAACAGAAATAATATACTTAGGTATTTGTTTATTGAGGAAAGTGATGTAAAAAAGTTATGTAAACATCTAGGATTAGCTAGTGAAATTAGAGTCAGGCCGACTAAGTTCAATCAGTTGGATGACAGTTATGTGTGAGTGGGCACTGTTGTATTGAAAGAAAATTGATTTATCTGATCCCCAAACCATGTGGAAGGCACAAACCTTCTCAGACTGGAAAAGGTTAAAAAAAACATTTCTAAGGGGGTTTGGACTCCAGCGCTGTCAGACAGTTTGTGTACAAATGGAGGAAATTCAAGGCCATTGTTACCCTATGCAGAAGTGCCTGACCAAACAACTAAAGGAATCTCTCACAATGGCTAATATTCATGTTCATCATGACCACCATCAGGACAACACTGAACAATGGTGTACATGTCACAGGAAGCCACTGCTCTTCAAAAAGAACACTGCTGTGTGGCTGAAGATGGCAAGGACATTTTGTAGATAGAAGAGACCACAATAAAACTCATTGGTAATAATAATGTTCCGTTGAATGGAAATGTTGGAAAGGAAACCACTTATCCAAACTGTAAAACATGGAAGAGGTAATATCATGGTTTGGGGTTGTTTTGCTGCATCTGGGCCAGATTGGCTTGCCATGATTGATGTAAGAATGAATTTTGGATTATACCTGCACATTCTGTCAGAACATCTAGCCGAGAACTGAATCTCAAATGTGGGTCATGCAGCAAGACTACGACCAAGAGCACACAGTTCATTCTATCAAAGAATAGTTAAAGAACACTAGAGTACTGTTTAAGTCAATGTGAAGGATCTGAAGCAAACCAGAAGGTGTTCTTTATGGAGGAATGGGCTAAAGCTCCAACTGATGTGCAGCACCGATGAATATTTTACAGAAACTTTGAATCGCAGTTACTGCTACACAAGGGGGTCACACCAGATACGTTTTACTTTTGCTGCTCATGTGATATTGGATTGCTTTCTTCAACTCATAAACCAGCAAGCTTAATATTTTGGATTTATTCGTTATCCTGGTACTCTACTTGTAGGACCGGTGTGATAATCTGATAATGTTTTAGGTCAGATTTGTGTAGAAATCTAGAAAATTCGAAAGATTTCACAAGCTATAAAGCAATGTTGGGCCTAGTCAGCACTTCTTGGGCACAACCTGACCCTTCATACTTGATATTACCCAACAATGATATTGCATTGAGATAGAGTATAACTGAAAAACACCAGGATGGGTTACACACACTGAACAAACATCAGATACAGGTTGACAAATGTACGACCTTATCATTCTACATATTTAGCTGTACCAGGTAATCGTAAATCTGCTCACATTCTGAGGTATCCTGTTAAATTATGGTAAGGGTTTTTGATGGTACTGGTATGAACTTACATAACTGATTAATGACATTACTGGCACTGAGATAAGCCAATGTCCACATGATTCCTGGCATATAACAGGCGAGAACAAAAGATCGTAGCACTAAACCCTTGAGGGATTTTGGCACTTTGGTGTGTAAGCTGATCTGAAGCATCAGATTCACCTCACCTAATGATCTCACCCCTAACGAGGCTCATTCTGAAGTGTTAGGACTGGGAAACGCACATGTGAAGTGGAGAGCACTGAGAGAAGTAGTAAGAAACAATGGTACCTATTCCAAAATTATTTTCCCTTGTTCCTATGGCTTGTTCAGTCCATTGTAGGAGACTCACATTTACATTTACACACGCTAAGAGTCACTTTGGAAACACCAATTAACCTAATGCACAAGTCTGTGGAATATGGGATTGAAATTCAATTGAAAATGTATTTATATAGCGCTTTGTACAACGGAGCGTTGTCTCAAAGCAGCTCAATCTTATATTTTCTTAAATGACCAATCCCAAAATGAGCAAGCCTAGGGCAACAGTGGAAAGGAAAAAATTCAGTCAGGAACCCTGTAATGACCCTTGCAATGCACTGGTCTCCTGTACAGTAGAGGTCGGTGGATCGATCCAAATATCAACACAGTCGAATACAGTTAATTGGACCATCGGTTAATGGGACCAGCCGCTTATTCGGACCAAATCCTAAAGTACCAAAACAAATCCTGTTATATATGAGTCATTTTATTCACTTATTTGGACCAAAATTCTGCTTAATCGGCCTAAAGAATGTGAGAGCGAATAAGAAATATGTAATATCCGTGAAGAAACTCTTCGTCTCTGGCATAACTACCCGAAAACTCCTGAGTTTCTCCCCAGCCCTCTACTGCCACCTACAG
>JAUZST010002340.1:0-18135 GCA_034779995.1 Parotocinclus haroldoi | reverse complement strand
CACACACACACACACACACACACACACACACACACACACACACACACACACACACACACACACACACACAGTTACACACTAAGGGTCACTTCTAGAGACATCAATTGACCTAGCATGCACGTCTTTGGACTGTGGGAGGTAACCAAAACTGTGGAGGACATGCAGACTCCACACAAAAATGGACCCTCTTGCTGTGAGGCAGCGTTGCTACCCACCGGGCCACCATGCTGCCCATTTACCAATTAGTTACAGCCATTAAAAAAAAATGATTGCTTCTTTTATATTATGTAACTAAATTGGGAAGTATCTCATTGGAAAATGACCATTATCCCTAACCCTCTTTGCAAAGTGGTAGGCAATGGGAAAGACAATTCTCAAGATGACCACTTCAAACTTGCAATATTGTCAGCTGTGCTCAGTTTTACTGATATTCTGACAAATGGAGAATACTTTGTATCAGATCTAAGTCTCTCCGAATAAGGATAAGTCCGCTAAATGTTGGCATGTAAAATATCACTTGTACATAAACTCCTGACTATAACAGAACAAAGAAAGAGAGATTTACAAAGTGTGCAGAGAAACAAATGGACTACAGTCTGTAAAAACAGCTACTTAAAATCAAGATACAAGAGCTGGTATGCACAAGAGCTGTTGTATAGAAAGGTTAATGGCTTAATTAAGAAAGCAAAAGAAACAAAACCCCATAAAAGGTTACATCTGTAAACAAGGTGGGCTGAGCAGTGCATACAGTACTTCAACATTCAGATGAGTTCATTTGCATTCACGCTTGTTATCTGGCCCACTGTCGAGTGGTGTCGTCATGGCATTGTGTGTCAAGTGTGTTTGTCGTGGGTTCTGATGTGGGTGACACAATTATTCATATTTCAATGGTTAAGAACCTCTTCACTATGCACTTACAGTTATTTCTTTGTATCAATCTGAGGTCACAATGAATGTAGAGTAATATATAAAGAGTAGGATATAAATGAGGCACAAATATGCTGACCTTCATTGAGTCAGGACATGGCTGTTCACTATGAGGATATGAATGCAAGTATACAGTACACTGCTCACAAACATTAGCGAGTGTGTGTACACCATGTGCCTGGTTAACCCTCCCAGGTAATGACCAATTGCCACTGCAGGTAAGGTTTAAAAAAATCTATACATAAATTGGCTGTGCTGGAAAACCATGAACATTTAAGCTTATATGTTGAGCTTGAGTGTCTTGCTCAAGGACCCAACAGTGGCAGTGTAGCAGAGGTGGGACTGAGCCCTGGACCTTCTGTTGCAGAATCCGGCACCTTAACTGCTAGGCTGTGAAAGTTCAGTTACCAAGCTATGTCATTTCATGCATGGATGCTCTTCGTTTTGTTTAGAACTTTTTTACTCTTTCTGAGGTAATTACTTGAAATAGAACTTGCCTGAGGAATTTATTTCTAAATCACAGAACGTGTGTATGAGTATGTGAGGTGACTACTGTAGTTTAAATCCATTGCCCTCATATTTATGTAAGTGCTAAAAAGAATTAGCTCTAGCTACCCTGGGGTGCCAATGTAATTTGTGATAATAAGCCCTGCAGTTTTTAGATTTCAATTGGTGGCTCACATGACAAGGCTGATAATTAGCTGTTAGAGCTGATTGTAAAGTGTAAAAGATCTTTATACTGAATGAACTCTGCAGTTAAGTTGCACAGTGGATGATCAACATGCAAAATGTACTATAAACTTACTAACTCTAAATCAACTACTACTTTTTGAATTTTAATATATACTTAGTAAGATCCATTATTCTGGATCAAAATAACGAGCTGACATTTATCTCAGACTGAAGGGCATTAATCCTCTTCCTGGGTCATTCTAATTGCTCTCTTGTATTTGACAGTTAAATTCTGCTGTCACATGCCTGCTTAGAGTTCAGATAGGTCTTCTACTCTTTCTTCATAAATTGAGGTAGAAAATAAGTTTTACAGAAGCCCATAGATTAAAAGTTTGCACTCTCAACTGGATATGCCCTTGCGTTGGATACGGCCTTGGATTTCCAGTGAATTTCTTGAGATACACTGGGTAAAATGATACATGTCCGTCCTCAGTAACCACCTTTTACTGACCAGGGTCACAGTGGGTTCGAGAATCACCAGAAAGAATGCAGCATGGACAGTTAAACAGTTTGTTGCAGGACATCATACACTAGTAGTACAATTAACTTAATGCAGCACATACTGATGTGTTTTGGGGGAAGGGAACCAGGACTAAAAGAAACCCAGAAGGATTTTGGAAAACATGCCACTTTAGAGGAACAATTAGAATAAATCAAAACAGACTTCGACAGGGATCAAAAGTAGGGAGGATTGATCATTTTAAATTCATTAAACGCTTTGTATGGGAGTGAAGTCTGTCTGATTGAACAGTTCTTTGAAATACCCTCCAGACATACATGACCAGGTTCTAATATGAATTTTAAAGAGAGAGCCCAATAACATGCATTTTTCAACTATTTAAAACCAGGCTCCATTTTTTATAGGTTTAATTGACACTCAAACTCCCAGCATCCTCTACATTCACACACATCCAGCTAAGCCTCCGCCTTGTTGCATTCTGATTGACTGGCTTTCTAATTTACTCTGTGCTACTACATTTAAACCTCTAAGTTTCTCCCTCTTATTTCTTGCTCTGAGTGTTGTGGTCCGCATTGCTGTGATACATTTTGCCAACATTCTGCCTGTTACTGGATTACTCTCTCGCCTTGCTGTGTTTATATGCTCACTGTAATTTTGTGTTTGAATTCCGTTCTTGTGCAGCATGACACACATAACTATCCATTTTTTCTGATGTGTTATTCATGTAGTACACATGGCATGACAAACGGCTTTTCCACCCTTAATAGTATGTTTCATTACTTTAAAATAATGCTGTTTAGGATTTAAAGTCTCAAAGCAGGGGCTGGTGGTCTGAGGTGGGCATTGGGCAAAGGAACAATCTGCCTACACAATGCACCGTTACATTTTTTTACAAGTCATTTTTTAATGTTTTAAATTTTGATTTGCATCTAATATTCACACTTGACATATTTACACATATATCATGGGCAGAGCTATCCAGGTTCATACAAATGTTCATCATACAGGCACTGTATTGTATATTTGGGCATTCCGTAGATGCAATACAAAGATTATTCTAACTAATATTCCATTGTAAATACTCTTTAGTTTAAAAAAGTATCTAAAACATAAAAGTGCATTTATTCGTTAACTTTCTTAACTGTTTAATCCACATGGGGTCATGGGTCAGCTGGTGCCCACCCGGCAACTCTGGGTGCAAGGGCATTAATATCCCTAGATGGGGCGCCAATCCATCGTAGGGTGCGCGCACACACACACACACACACACACAGGTATTCCCATATTAAAGTTGAATGCTGTAATTATATTCATTTTGCCCATTTCTCATAATTAAACTATACTGTTGTTTATAAATCTTTTGGGAAAAAAAATTGTTCTTTCCCACATGAGTAATTCAGTGCCTACCCAAGGATGATGTCCTAACAATGTCTCTGTCTTTCTGCGGGATTTGCTGGGAAATTTTACACTGCTGTACTCGCATTACAGCAACATGTTGACCTTACTAAATATATTGCTCACAAAAATTAGGGGATGCCTCAAAATGAAATATCCCCTCATTTTTGTAAGCAATGTAGCTGAACTAAGTGCATAATAAACAGGGCACTGCACGCATAAACTAAATGGAATAGTAAATAACCTCCAAGAAGACTTGTCCTTCAGTAAAAAAAATAAGCAGTTTCTTACAACTGACCAAATTTCAGACCATTATTAGTCTAAATTAAAATCAATTTACCATGAAGGAACTAAAATGGCGACGTTCCTAATTATCTCTACAGCTAAAAACTATGAAAACACTTTTTACAATAATGACGTTGATGATTTATGTTTTCATCATATTGGCAGTAGAAGCTATTATGTTAAAGCCTGCGACAGTATGGGTATGGTTGAATTTAAGAAAACGCTTTTTCAGTAGGTCTGTATGTGCATTTCGAGTAGGGAGTATGAGTAGGAGACTGAGGGAAGGCCAAGACCTGGGTAATTTTTTGGCACATTTTCTAAGACAAATTTGTTCAAGCGACCCAATGGTACTCTTTGCTTCCTGGGACTAAAGTTGATTAATTTCATGTTTAGTGCATTTTATTATTATTTTTTATTATTATTATTATTATTTAAGAAACTTGGTCCTGCTAGAAATTGGAATTTGTAAATATCACACAATACTTTTTGGTGTTTTTGTAATTTGATTATTGGCAATAGGGCAGAAATGTGGCCTTTGTCCATCAGCTGGGTGACAGCATTACTTAATGGACTTTGAGTCAGAAACTTGTGGGATTAAATCCGTTTGACCTCAGTTTGGAACTTCAGTTTTGGATCACTCTGGCTAATGGAGTCTGCCAAACACTGCAAATATAAACTGAGTGTTTAGGCTTGTATGCTGGTTTTACACAGAAATGCAACTGGCGCAATCTTAATCACACCTGAAATTGGCATTGAGCCCTGAAGGAACGACTGACCCAGAAATGGTGCTGCTCCCTCTGAACAGTCTGAAATGTAACTGGAATGCGTTGGTATTTATGAGTTGAGCTTTATCTTAACCAACTCCATGTTGGCAATCAACCTCAGGTGATTCCAAATAATTACTAGACAGGTAGTCAGAACAGATATTATACAGCGTATTATATCACATTCTTCTTGTGCCAGAAAACAAAAGCAGTAGAATGTCCCCATTGTCATATCATCAGATTTTATTAGAGCTTCCCTTGTGGTGGCCTTTTGCTGAGCTTATCTCACAACTCACAGGACAGGAAAAACACTGAGGCCCTGGTCTACTAAATAAAAGAGAACTAATTAAAGTGTGCAGCCGAACAAATTGCATGTGTTGCAGGTAATTTGCTAGAAATGATTGCCTAAATGGCAACATCCACAAAAACTTGGGGGGAAAACAAGTCGTTTTCAATTTTTTTTTTTTATAATCCTAGGGACTTTGCTTCTCTAAAAAATAGACAGAAAAAATGATTTGGAACATTGAACAATGGGAACAGTCCTAAATATGGCATTTCTGCACATTTTAATGAACCAATACTAAGCCAGTGAAGCACTGATGCTTTACAAGAAGTCCTACTAAATAATATGGAGAATTCTGTATAGCTGTTTCATTTTCAGCCAGGAATTTTTAGGAATGACTTCCCTATATATTTTGTTTCCACAGTGCTGTTGCTCCATAGCTCCAAAGATCCCCAGCTCAGTTCCGACCTTGGAGTTTGCATGTCCTCCCAGTGTCCATGTGGATGGACTAATTAGTAATTAGTTAACTAATTAGTTAAGTGGACTACTTAAAACTAGATCAGTATAAATGTGTTTGGCTCATTATTGGTGTAACCTTGCTTCTGTTTCAAAAAACTATTGATGATGACTAAACGTTAAATAAACAGCTAAATCCATAAAACCATTTAGGACTTTATTACATGCACCCTTCACTTTCCTGCTATCAATATGTGAACTAAAGTTTTGCTTGCTTTGGGCTTATATAGTCTGCTCACAAAAATTAGTGGATATTTCAAAATGAATATGTGTGTGAAGTGTGAAGATCGGCAGAAAAGCAAATGAAAAGTCAAAGAAAGTTGTTTGATTACACAAATGAGATGCAAACACAGTTATGGTGCTTGAGTAGCAAATGATATATTCATGAGGGTGAACATGTTAAACTGGAAGAGAGTGCCCCACATTAACTGTTCAGTAGGGTGTATGTGATGGGGTGACGGGGCATGGACAGGATCAGATTGTGGGATCCTCTCCGTATTCATTTTTAAATATCCCCCAATTTTTTCTGAGCAGTGTAGCATAGCATGGCTCGAATGCACTTATCTAATTGGCTCTTTGAAGTTAAACACATCCCTTGGCAGTTAACTTCAGCTTCTGTATGTCAGATTCCTGCCTCATCAAAACATAATTGAGGGCAACTCATAACATGCACTGAGTCTTTGTACATGTTATTTGAGATTGCACAATTTAGATCACAGCCTTGTGTCTCGACTTTGCTTGCTGACTAGGGTGAATACTCGGTTGACAGGCTTTAAGCGTTTATATTGGTATTCTTTACTGTGAATTTATCATTAATTTTCATTGGATCTATGTTTCTGGCTTCTTTAGTAATACCTGGGTGAATTTTGACCCCGAATGTATTTTAAGGGTGGTGCTTACAGCTACAAAACGTATTCCACTTGTGACACAAGCTCTCATGTTTACAGCAACTTCGTCATTCACATTCACATCTGGTTATACAGATAACACTTATCAAGCGTGGTTTACAAAATGTGAGACATTTTGCCCCCATTTCGCTACATCTGGACTAGGACAGCTTGCCTCAATAATAGAACAATGGGAAACAGATGGGCTACAGTCTGTAATTACAGAACTACAAAGTGCAGTGACCATTAAAACTTGAATAAGGAACAAACATAATATAAATTGAAAAGTATAGATTGCCTTCAGACTAACCCAATACGTTTGCACAGTACTGTATGGGATCATTTTCCTCAATGAATAAATGACCAAGTATAATATCTTTTCATGTTTCATTTGTTTAAATGGGTGGTCTTTATCGACTTATAGAGCATGTGAAAATCGAATTAGGCATAGGTCAAATTTATGCAGAAATATAGCAAACTGAACTATTGACAACCTTTCAAGCGCCACTGTTAATATAAATATGAGACCGTAGCTTTGTGATGGCCCTTGTAACCCACATACCAATCAATAAAATCGACTATACAAAAGCAGTTATTTTTAGGGGGCATCTTAACCTTCTCTTCTATACTTCACAACGGATAAGTGACATACTGTCAAATTTCTGCACAGTCTGGTTGTCAATTTCAAGGGTTTAATGAGTGCAAATAGAATGCAGTGAATGAACTCTATGACTTATAAACAAAATAGGGATCACAATGTTTTTTTTCCTGTCAGATGCTTCTTCACAGAGTGGAGCAATGCCACTGTCTGACTCCTGAGTGATTGTTGGCTGATTACCCAAAAAGGAAGGATCAAAGTCAGTTGCTTAAACAGTCTGAGGACAACACACTATATGACTAGGGCATGTACATGTCCATGTAGTCTGTGAAAATAATCGTTTAATGGACTTCATTTAGATAACACCAGGACATAAGTAATAAAAACAAGAATTTATAATCTGACCTACAACAGAGGTCCCTTTTTAAAAACTGTAGTGCAGTCTAGGGAGTCTAGGAAGAATAAACCTTGCCTGGTTTGTGTGTGTGTTATACCTGACCATGATTCTGTCCCTCGGGGGAAATTTGTCTTTGGCTTAGGACATAATGCCACTCATAAAGCACTCTTAGAAAAGGTACTCTGGGTGTATATATAGCTCAGAAACATTTACACATGACATTCCACACTGATAGTGAGCATAGTCCAGTGTGCCCTGAATGAACACACTCAATAAACTCAACAAATTGAATTGCAGTCAATACTGCATCTAACCTTTGACTAAGAGTTCAATACTTTCAGCTGGTGACATGAACATACCTTGAGTCCTACTTTTATCATTGTGGCGAACAACTGAGATGAGAAATCATGCCACTTGCACACGTGAATTCGTCGACTTATTCCACTTATTTAGCCAACGTTTATATTCTAGTAGTATCCTAGCCCTTGGCAGTAGGTGCACTGGCTACTCTAAATTGCTCCAGGTGTGATTTGGTGGTGCCTTGTCCAAAGTTATTCAAGTAATTAATTAACTGAAACTGAAACCACTGAAATTAAAGTGACTGTGGCTGGCTGTCAATTGTAGGTGCTGCGACACACATTTCTTTTTTCTAAGCACCAGGAAATGGTTCAGGCAGATAAAGGGGTATTTAAGGACGGTGCAACCTATGTCTCTATAGTGGACAATGAACCTGAGGGAGCTGCTCGTGCTTGTTGGCAGACAATTCTCTCTACTTGTAGTCTGCCTGGGTCGTCCAGAACCTGTTCTCTGAGCATGTGCCCTCACAGAACCACTGCTCCCAACACCTCCTATTAAGTAGGTCAGAACAGTCAAGATGGCAGCCAATTTGCTTAAACGGTCATCCTGGTTGTCTCAGTCTAAGTCCAATGATGTGCCCCCTCTCAAAGTTGCCTGGGCAAAAAGTCTTTGAGTGCATCGTAGAAGCATTTCTAGCATTCACTGATCTCTCGCCAAGAGGTACACTGCCCAAAAGTAGCTCTGAGAACCTTTTGGAGCAGCCAGAGAAGCACCTATATGATCATTTGTGACAAAACCCAGTCTCTAATCAGACCACACCTCTAATCATTCACATCTGCCTTAGACATGACTGTGTGCGGTGTTTGCAGCAATCTGACAATTCATTTTTACGAGTTTATTTCAGTAGATTCAAACGGAGTACTTTGAGTAACTCATGCACACATGAAGAAGACAATGCATGCAATCTTAGAGTCTCTGTCTAGGATCCAACTGTACTAACTGCTAACTGTGGTAGCTGATAGGAAAGCTGTAAATGCTGATTTCCTCAGTTGGAGGCCACAATCAGTCCAGGATGTCAGCAATACCTCAAAAGCCATCACTCTAAGAACTGGTGCCTTCCAGGACTGTGTACTCAGCGCACTGCTGTTTAAGTCGCTAAACTTGGACTGCATGGCTAAATCCAGTTCTAATCATTTTATCAAGTCTGCTGATGACATCACAGTAGTGGACGTCAATGGCAACAATGATGAAACCAGCTCACAAACTAAAGCGAGAATATCAATCTCTCTTAAAATCTTGACATAACAAAGGGAATATTTGCTGACTCTAGGAAGTCCCACATGACTTTCCGAGTCCTCCTCAGCATTAATGGCTCAACAGTGACAACCTCAATCGAGTTCTTCTGTGTTCACATTTCTGTGGATGTCACCTGGTCAGCCAACATAAGTCTTTGGCCATGAGAGCTTAGCAACACGTGCACTTTTTTCAACACATGAAGAAGGCAACCCCCCAGAGAGGGGGGTTCTTACCATTATGATGCATTTGCAAAGCCTAAAGCATTTTTGAAGACCGCTCTTACCCCTCCCACAAATTATTTACCCTTCTGCTATCTGGCAGCATGCTTTACAGCATTTGTTTCAGGTCTAGCAGACTGTGTACAGTTTCTTCCCTCAGACTATCAGATGCACATGGATCACCCTGGACTCTTTTTAATCATTATCATTAAATTAACATTAGCCTATGAACTGATCTCTCCTAGACTCACACATAAGGTCTCTGCAAAGTCATATTAATTACAGTGCACTGCACCATACTCCTTCCAGCCAGGAACTGCACTGACACATAAATGACAATGCACCGCCCCTTATTTACACTGCTGCCAAGATTTACACTACTGCTCAAAACTCAGCACATGCCAGATCTGCTGTTTTGCGTACAATGGGGCCAAAACGCATTTAATCAGTCACTTATTGTGCAAGTTCTCCTACTTAGAAAGATGAGAGAGGTCTGTATTGTTTTTTTAGCATAAGTACACTGTAGGATTTTCAAATAATTTACTTGTAAATCATGATGGAAAATAAGCATTTGGTCACCCACAAACAAGCAAGATTTCTGTCTCTCACAGATCTGTAACTTCTTCTTTAAGAAGCTCTTCTGTCCTCCACTTGTTACCTGTATTAATGGCACCTCGTTATTTGTATAAAAGACACCTGTCCACAGCCTCAAACAGTCAGATTCCAAACTCAACCATGGCCAAGACCAAAGAGCTGTCAAAGGACACCAGGAAGAAACTTGTAGACCTGCACCAGGCTGGGAAGAGTGAATCTACAATAGGCAAGCAGGTTGGTGTGAATAAATCTACTGTAGGAGCAATTGTAAGAAAATGGAAGACAGACAAGACCATTGATAATCTCCTGTGATCTGGGGATCTCATCCTGTGGGGTCAAAATGATCATGAGAGCTATTAGCAAAAATTCCGGAACTACACGGAGGGACCTGCTGAATGACCTACAGAGAGCTGGGACCACAGTAACAAAGGCTACCATCAGTAGCACACTACACTGAGAGGGAGCCAAATCCTGCATTGCCAGGCAGATTTGTTTGTAGATTTCATTCCACTGTAATTGTACAAGTTTTAAAATGCATCTTAAAAGTAAAGTAATGATTAATGAGGCATTTCAACAACGAGAAATGTTCCAGGAAAAATAAGTAAAGTAGTTCTGTTACAATTTTAGTTAAGTAACGAGTAATCAGTTATTGGTTATGTTTTTTAAAGGTAACTATCCCAATGCTTTGTAAGAAATATAATAAACCCCACCCACACTCACCCACATTTGACCCACTCCAAACATAACCCACTCCTACATCACTGTCTTCATCCACTATCCACTGCTTAAAGAAAAACCTCCACTCTGTCTTTATTAAAACTGTAAATTGCGTAGCAAGTCTAGAAAGGATCATGTGATTTGAAATAATACACATGGACCATATCTCCAGGTCACATTATTGACCCGTGTGTTTTGAGCCTGTTAATGTAATGGCTCATAAAAATGGAAAGCTATTTATAAAGCAGGGACATAAATGCTACTGATGACATGACAAATTACCCCTGTGGGTCATGTTACTATATGATGCTGGTGTTATGCCATTTTCCCAAGGGAATGCTTTTGAACCACAACAGTTGCTTCGACAACATGTTTACAGATATTGATATGCAAAATGGGCATATGATCTCCAAACTGTCTAGCTGTGCAAATCTTTCTTGTTTCCTTATTATACCAGGATATTGGAAGATGTACTGGTCACTGGTCACTTTATTAGGCACACCTTGCTAACACCGAATTGACCCCATTTTGCATTCATCCTTTGTGGCATAGATTCACAAGGTGCTAGTAACATTTTGCTTCTAGTTTACATGATTGTGTCAAACAGTCGCTGCAGACTTGTTTCTTGCACATCCTTGATAAAAATCTTCCATTCCCCCACATCCCAAAAGTGCTCTGTTGGATTGAGGTCTGGTTGAGCTCACAGAACAGTGAACTAATTTTTATGTTCAAGAACCCAGTTTGAGAACATTTGATATTGCTATTCATGGGTTGTTATCCAGCTGGTAGTAGTCATCAGAAAATGGTACACTGTGGTCATAAAGGTAAGAACATCAGCAAAAATACTCAGGTATGCCTGGTATTAAGGGCCAAAAGTTCCATGAGAAAATATTCCCCACACCCTTACACCAGCACCACCAGAACTGTTGATACAAGCAGGATAAATCTTTGATGTAGTTTGCATCAAATTCTGACCCTACCAGCCAGCAGAATCGACATCAAGAAATGAACTGTCCAATTTTGGTGAACCTGTGTAAAGTGTAGCCTCGGTCCCATCTGCTTCAAGATTGGACGTCTGCATTCAGAGCAACGAGTGCTTATTTGATTTACTGTTGCCTTTCTCTTTGCTTGAACCAGTCTGTCCATTCTCTGACCTCTGGCATCATTAAATCATTTTTGCCCAGTGAACAGCCATTTGCTAGATAGTTTCCCTTGTTTAGACCACTCTCTGCAAACCCTAGCGAGACTGTGCATTGATGCAACTTCAACAGCTTGCCTTGACCATGTTAAATGCTTATATGCTAATATGACATTTGTGTTAATGAGAGGTTGTACCTAATAAAGTGGCTGGTAAGGGTACACATCACTTACTCAAAACTAAGCTATTTAGGTTGTTCTCAAACAAAATTACATATAGATATAGTATGTTTACTCTATATTCTAAACTTGTTTGTCGGACAGGGCTCTAAAATCAATGAGCTTGTAACTCATCTATTTAAAGAATGTTTTGCATTCTTTTTTTTACTATCTTTTTATATTTAGTCTCAAAAACATCGCTTGTACCCTGTATCGTTGTACCCTAGTGAAAATTAATCATTCCCACAGCAGCGTGCATGTAGTTGATTGCATTTTCACAGGCCTTTTTATTCCTTTGTTCTTCTCTCTGTGTTTTGGAGTGGCTTATACAGAAAGGGTGAGAGAAGCAAAGTCACCTGCACTAAAATAGATGTCAGCCTGCCACTGGATGCCGTTGCAACATTCCAAGAGGTGAAGAGGGTCTGGGGTGTACTGTGGCCAGACTTGGATAATGAGGTCTACTGCGACAGTGCAGATTTGCTGTTATGGAAACAGACTGTGAAAGAAATTATGTCATGGCTGGAATTTGGTAATGAACCTAATGTTGTATGTTATACTTCTATGTAGCTACATAATTTTTTTGAATATTTAATTATCTCTGTATGGCTAGAGAGGAATGTTAATTTATAAATTCTTCTGTATCGTCAATTCCAATTTGTCACATACTGGCTGTACACACTCCAGGGGAAGAAACCCCATATAATATTTTACAAATATTGTTCCAAATTTCAGTGACAATATGGCTCATATTTCTGAGATACATGAAGGCAGCCACCATCTCATTTTGAACCACAACAGGTTACACAGCCATAGAGAAGCATAATGCAATGCATATGTGCCATTTCATATACAAGGCACCTTAGATGAGAATTTGTATGAGAGGGTATAAGAATTGATATGATATTCCTTCTCCTACAGAGCAGTGCCAATTCTGCTGTTTGACTCTTATGGAAAAGTGATTCCTGCAGGTTTTGCAAACTTTTGATGACAGAATAAACAAGCAACTTTGGATCGTAAGCTGACGTAGAAACATGGAATCGAAAAACAGGATCCGAACGTAGAATTGAAATCTCCTCACAAACCTGTTAAAAGTTGGTACCAAGCGATTATGAAGGAGTAATGGGCAAATGAGGCCCTCCTTTAGGTCAAAACCACCTTCACTACCGCTCCCATACTCTGCCACCCTGACCCCAAGAAACCCCCAAACTCTGGATTGGGAGCGGTCATCTCACAGCGCTCGCACTCCATCCGGTGGCATTTTTCTCCCGTAAACTCATCCAGGCAGAACACCACTACAGCATGGGTGATCGGGAACTTTTGGCTATCAAGCTAACCCTTGGCTACACTTGGAAGGAACCCTACACCTGTTCATCATCTTCACTGACCATCGAAACCAGGAATACCTGAAGGCAACCCAGCCCCTGAATACCAAGAATACACGTTGGACGCCTTACTTTGAAAGGTTCCAGTTCAGAAACGTCAGGTTCCTGCTGTCGTTTCACCCAGGCTCCAAAAATGGCAAATCTAATGCCTGATTTCTTAGCTGATACTAACATACTTCCAATACTTTGGGCTCTTTGTATATTATTCTTCAGGATATTGTCTTGAGGATATTGGGTTCCATTGAGGGTATTGTCTCACCCCAGGTTAGCAAAAGATTTGGCAATACTTCACCAAGAACAGAGCAAACAAAGAGGCTATATAAGCTACAAGCTAATAAGAACACCTGGATAAAACTGGTGATGATGTCAGTGGAAAAATCCCCTGGGTCTGAAGATGAAGTCTGGAGCGCCGGAGGGAGCAGACAGAGACCGTAGCATAGTGACAGAGTCACATATGGTAAAACCTCTGAGCTGTCCACAGTCTTTACACCAGTGGTCAGACATAAAAATGATAAAAAATGGCAGTGGTTCCATTTAACATTTCTTTCACCTATCCATACATCAAGAAAGTGTTTAAATCTGGACGTTCAAGAACGACAGCGAACACATCAACAGGATTTAAAATGTTAAATCACCATAAACTGGGAGCAGATGGCCTATTAATCTGCCCAATTAATGCTGACCTCTAATGTACTTAAAAATAAACTAAGTAAATGAGGCATCTTAGAGGTGTTTTCTGTGGCCTTGGTTTCTTTTAATTAACGTTAATTATCAAAGCCTATTATCCATGAAACGCTTGGGGATGTGTTCTGTCCTAACAGTATTATAAAGAACCAGGTCATCATACAGTATAGTGACAAAGGACACAATCATACCCAGCTCCTTAACCAAAATGCCGTGTTTGTATACATTGTGTACATGTCACACATTAGGGTTTATTTATTTATTTTGAGCTACCTACCTGATCTAGAAAGTTAACTTTTGGTAACCATATACTAATGCCAGCCTGTCACTCTTGAAACTATTAAAAACATGAGGAAACAACCAGATTTTGGGTTAATAAAATAACTTTTGCTTATTGCAAACACACCGGGTTTTGCATACTGTGTCCAGAGTTGAGCATATGGAGTACAAAAGTAGGTACCAAAGGGACATTAGGACATCATGATATTAGTCCACTGATAATGTGAAAAGGCTTGAGATTTGTTTTGAAGTAGCAGCTGGGCAGTTGAAGCCCTAAGCATTTTGACCTATATTCCACTACCTTATTTGCTGTGCCAGTACAGTCACTAGTCAAGCTGTATTGTTCTCTTAGCCACTTAGTAGCTCCCAGATCTGGTTTAAATTATGCCCCTGCCTCCTGGTTTTCAGCTGGATCCTAGTTTGTACCCAAACTCGAGGTTTGCTCGTAGGTCCTGTTTCGACCTGTGGTTCCCAACCTAGCTTCTGGCTTGCCACTTTGTCCCTTCTTCCACATGGCTTATGAACTACGGAGGAGGAAGTTCATAGGAAAATACTTTGATTTGTCATGATTATTATTATTATCATTATTATTTGTTTACATTTTTTGTCACATCATTGTCCAATAATAAATATCTGGATTATTGTTGCATTCAGAGAAACTTCTTTAGTATTTAATAAACTTGTTAATTCGTTTGTGATTTAGTTATATTATTACACTTGATACGCAAGTGGATTTAGAAATACCTGCCACGTTAACAAATTGTGTTTTACCTCCATTTATACCCTAGACTGCTGAAATAGCAGTTTTATACATATTAAACCTGTTTAAACACAGCAATAATCTTTAATTAAGTCACAAAAATTCCATAATTGTTTACACAGTTTCCTTAAAGCTGGTGGACTGTTTACATTGTTCATTTTTCTAAGTGCTAGTGCATTTGAGCAATGCAGATAATATAATAAAGTGTACTGTATGTCTTTGTCACTTACAAGGTCACAAAAAATAATTACATTTATGGTGGTACTATACATACTGCTCCCAAAAAATAGGCGATATATTTGTATTGTCTGAGAACTATATTTAAAGATTTTATGAGACACCGCTCCCATGTAACGCCACCTAAATCATTCTCATATCCGGGTGGGGAAAAGGTTAACATAAAAGGTTTGCATCCAAATAAAAAAAAAAAGAAATAAGATAAGTCTAAGACTTTATTGATCCTGGAATACATTGCAGATCCATTTGGGTTCTTGCATAGCATCATTATCTGTTTCTTGAAGAAGAACTATAAAATGCTACATATATGTGTGACTCTGTCCTGTGCCACATGCCACAGCCTTAGTCATATTATCCGAGTCTGCTCTGTGTGACACACAATCATCTACATACAATATATTTATGTGTAAATATATGGCAATTATACCAATTGTGATTTAGGGGTGTTGCTCAAGGGCTCAACAGTTCCGGCTTGGTGGTGCCAGAATTTGAATCCTGAACTTCTGGTCTATAGTTCAATGCCTTAATTGCTGGACCACTACAATTTCTGTTCTTGTAGGTTCCAGAAACTTGGCTGCCAGGTACTCCTGAAAACTGGTACATTTATCCATTCCAGTTCTTTTTCTTCTTGTTCTCCGAGGCACCAGACCCTCCTGATTTTTAAATGCACAAGGCTTTGGAAACTTCAAGACCCTTCACCATCTCACTGCATTTCAAACAATGCAGGGATGTGAACCTTAATAGTAAGACTAAATACATTGGGACTAGGTCACTTAACAACCCTTTGGTACAATAATGTCATATGTCGTGTGAAAGTTGACCATAGTCACACAATGATGGTAAACAACATGTATTCACATTAAAAATGGTCTCTCAGTAGTAATAATCCTAACAAACAATATAAAATGGCCCCATACTCAAAACCATTCAATCAAATGAAGACAAGAACTTTACCAAGTTTTGACTTATGTCTTACATGCCCATTTCCACCAGATCCTGTTGCATGAGGTGACTTCCAGCCTGTAAGTACAACTCTTCTTCCTATCATAATACTGATGTGAATAAAATCAGCTGTATATTTAGGGAACGTGTTTTCATAGTGCAGTGTTAGGGGCAAAGGAAAATTAGATTTGTTATATTTATGTAAATAAACATGTCTGCTAAGCCAATAGTATTGAATTCAGGCAGGACCAAAGGGCATGTACCGGGTTGCCCAACATCATCATCATGACAGCGTCAGCATTCTGACGCCCTCTTTAGACCACGTTTATATATTCTGGAAGGCATCCAGTAGAATGTAGAATGGTTGGACATGCTTTTAATGTCCTGAAATATTTTAACCCACTATTACTTACATAATGATAGGATTAGGAATGTGTAGTTCGATTAGTTCATTTGAGTGTTTTTAGTTAGTTCTTGTCGGCACAATTAAAGTCATTAATGTGTCCTGTTAATGTTTGGGATACACTCTGTGGCCGTTTCCAGATGTGTGCTTCCCAGATGGTGCAGAACAATGGCTCTTTTTTGTGGGGTGCCAAGCATCACACAGACACAGAACCAACCCGAAGTTGTGCTAAGACTCAATACTCTCTGGCAAGCTGGAATATGCAACTATAGATAGAATTAGAGCTGAATAACAGACATGTTTGTGGGGAATCCCAACCTAGGGATCAGCCGACTTGTGCTGGGCATTGGCATTGCAAGGGCCTTGGAAAATCAAACCTCGCCTCCCCATAAGTGGGATATGTACCAGAATCACTAGATCAGTGGATTGCTGGTTTAGTTGCGGGTTATATAATAACTGTTTTGCTTTTAGGTTGAGTAATGTTGTATTTCTGACTGAACGTGAACATTTAATTTCTTTATTTACTTATTTATTTGGTGTGATTTTTAATGTTAATTATTCCTATTATTTCCTTTATGTAGTTAGTTAGTTGTAGAAAATGCTGCAACAGTGCCCCATCCAACCCTGTGATGGACTGATCTCCCATCCAGGGCACGTTTAAACATGTGCCATCTGTTCCTGGGATATGTTCCCACCTATTTTGGTGTGTTTGTTTTCTTTTTGTTTAAATATATAAAGGAGTTCAAATGTTAAAGTGTTAAGATGTTTTGTTCTTAATTTTAGTCATTTTAGTTCTAGGTGGAACTATTTTCCTACTTTGTTTAAGATATTCTATATGGTTCTGATACGTATAAGTTTTGATTTGTCTTTTTGGGGGGTTATTTTAATTCTAGATTTGCATATTGTAATTACTGTAATATTTTTGTTTTGTTCCATGTCTTATAGTTCTAGATTGGGAGTTATTTTATTATTTAGTGCACTTATTTATAATATTTTAAAGGATAGCTTCATAAGTCAGATTCTAGATGCATTTTTAGGTCTAGATTAAACATTTTAGATATTTATTTATTTATTTCAGTCAATTACATGATTAATTATTAGCATGTACAATTTATTTCAGTTTTCAATGAGCTTTAGGTTCAATAGTTAATGTTTTCGTTTAGTTTCTGGTTTGATTGTAAAATATTTTGATCTCAGTTTGATTTCAGTTTATCGCAATATACGTTGCTGTTGTTTCATCACCATGGTTACTCTACTGCCGAATAATCACAGTGACTTTTATTTTATTATAAATGATACACCTTTAGTTCGGTGCTAAACTAATTACCTGCAATTAACTATTTAAAAAAATATATTATACATTTGATTTAGAAAATCGTGCTTTAGGCGCAGCTGACAGCGCGAGTGCGCGCGGTGTCTCTCTAACTGCACAGGAACAACTGAACCGGTTATTCCAGTGAACGCGCAGTGCCCTAACAGTGAGCTCCTGCTTATTCTGAAAAGTTCACGCTTGATCGTGGCCACCAGAGGTTTTGAGAGTTTGATTTGTGCACATCCATACGTTGAGCTGCTTTCGTCCACGCAGTGGCGCGTCACGTGGGTACCTATTAATCAAATGCGCGCAACCTACTTCAGGACGGACAGACGGGGCGCAGAGCAGTACTCCAAAGCTGCAGTGAGGGGGGACAGAACAACCGGGATCGGATCGTAAGGAATTATGGATGGA
>JAUZST010002339.1:0-18136 GCA_034779995.1 Parotocinclus haroldoi | reverse complement strand
CACACACACACACACACACACACACACACACACACACACACACACACACACACACACACACACACACACAGAGGGCCCTAACTCCCATCCCATCCAGTTGCTGTGAGCATGAGATGTATGGTGACTCTTGTTTACTGGACCAAATAATGCCAGGAGACCCAATCATATTCCCCATTTTAGAATATATATATATATATATATAATAAACATGGCTATATATATACATATATGTGTGTGTGTATATCTGTATATACACACTACTGCTTAATATTCTATAGTTTTCTATCCTTTTTTTATAGACAGTGGTCTTGTGGTTAAGATACTGGTCTATGGATCAGAAAGCCCAGTCCCATCTCTGTCAGTCTACCATTATTGTGTCCCTGAGCAAGGCCCTTAACCCACAACTGTTTGGATTGTAAGGCTGTATCACTTTTATGTCGTACTCAAAAACGACTTCATGTAAATATAAATATTCATAATGTTGTAGTTTTTGAATTATTGTATTACATTATATTTGTTGTTTATTATTCTGAACAAAGTGTCAGGAAGAGTACACAGAGTTTGACATAGTCAAAAACAGATTTATCAGTTACATATGGTGGTAGCTATGCAGTGGTTAGCACAGCTCCAATATCTCTGGTTTGTTCTTCTGGAGTTTGTATCTTATGATTTATCACAAGAAAGCATTCAGCTGAAAAATCTAGACACTGGCATAAAGATTGTCCTAAGATAATGTACATCGAGTCTAAGCTATTGAGAAACTCCAGCTTTGTGAGTATAAGTTATGAACTAAAGGACATGTGTATATATATATATCTCACTGTCCATTACTGAAAATGAAAAGCTTGCACACTTTGCAAACATCTCTCAGAAATACTATAGAAAATTCTGAAAAGTTCAGACTTGAGCACCAGTGTATTAACAAATGGTTCACATATTAATGGCTGAGTACCTGTTGTTGAAAAGTTACTGTTGTTGATTTGAGTACTTCGATGCTGTGTAATGTGACAGTTTTTACAAATTTTGCACAACATATTACACTGCTTTAGTAAATCAGGCCTTAATAATGAGTAAGTGCATGACTTACGTGGTCAATAAGTTCCCTGACCATGCCATTCCATTCCCCTTTGTCATTCTGGGCACCATATTTGCCATCTGACACCAGCTTGACTTCATAGCTGAATCCCAGAATATTTGAGAGCTCCTTCAGCAGGTCTAAACAGTAACCTTCAAACCGATCGTTCCCATACAGCACCTTGTCAGACTTCTTGTACATTACATATGGGTTCTCCTGCAAATACGCACCAAATTGAAAGTATTAACCCCTCATTAAAACACTTTGCAGAAGTTTAAACAAATTCAATATGTAATTGCATAGTTGATTGTTTGAAGACAATCCCCAATGGAGTGGGAGGCAATTTATTATTAATGTGTTTTTAATCTTACCAAAATTGTGGTAACAATCAGAGTTCTGTTTGCCATTGAATCTGTAATGTTCTTAGAATTGTCGTTTTCAGTCAGATTCAGACCGGTGTTTGAGTTCCACTTCCCGATCTGTAAACAATGCAATATTTGTTAGACAGAGCACAAAGTCCATAGCTAACATACATGGTTTATGATCTAAATTCGGATCATTACTCAAGCATGTACATTTTAAAGGTATCATGATTAATATACAAACAGGTCACGAAGGGGGAAAGCATGATATGTCAAGGATGGCTAACATTTGAGGGTTTCCCAGGTGATTGCTTGATGTATTATATTATTTTGCTGGTTATGAAGCACCGTTTTGCCTTTTCTGATCAATTCAAGTCATGTTAACTGAAAAATGAGCACACCATTTATTATTTAATTTCTAACGCTGACAAAAGCTAACGTTATTTCTGGAGAGAAGGTTAGTAACCTGCTACATATACTCATGGTACATGCATACTGCAATTTCAAACTCTTCTTAGAACAATTTAATTTAGGATACATTTTACGATTACTTGCATAAACTTAAAAACATATTGCGAAAGGTTAACTTTTGCTTGTTATATTTTTTTTGATTGTGAGTAATTAGTTATTAGAGTCTCTCAGAAAGTTCATGAGAGTGCTTCTTATAGCTTGGTTGAAAATGACTTCTGGTTTTGGACGCGTTTGATGTGGTAATAGGTGTCATAGAAAGGGGTGAGGGTTGCCCCTCATTAGATGTGAGGAGGAGGAAGTGGCCTATATGACTTGTGATGTCAGCAGTAAATTAAAAGTTATCTAATTCACACAAGTGAAATACATACTAACAGAAAACATATTTTAAACAATCTAAAAATGGTAATAATATATAATATGTAGACAAATGAGTCAAACCTCTTAATCGTGCACAACTTTCTGTCAGCACAGAGAAACTTCAAAGGGCACAGCCTTGACAGAACTGTTAAGAATGCCCAAGTTTCTAGTGTTTCCTCCAATACATCTGTTGTTGCTTCATCTATTTTAGTGCTACAAAGTTATGTTTTATCAATGGCTGAACACAGCAAGCTTAAAATAAGAAATACAGCATTAGATACTGATCTGTGAATTTGTGAATCTGTGAGTTACATTAACATAGTCTCAGACTGGTCTAACTGACTGATATCTGCATTCCACTAAAAAAAATCTATATAAATGAATGAAACCATGAATATCTTTCGCCACCGGCTCATGCCTGGAAAAGTCTATTCAGAACATATTAAATGATTGTCTTTCTCCAAACAACAATTGCAGAAAAATGTTTTAATAAACCATAACAATTTCATTGTTGTTGCTATTGAGATCAGTACATTTTTTTAAAAGTTTCATTTAGTACTTGGTAATGGCAGTGACATTGATCTCAGCATTGAAAACCAGTTTACGAGTCAGAGCAGATAAGGATCTTAGGTTGCTTCGAGGTGGAGGTTTAAACCTGTTCTGTAGCCATTTTTACCACAAAGGCTTTGGTTGTGAAGACTGGGCTGCTCCGAGAGATGATAACAACTTTGTGTGGTTGTCAATTACAAAGTGCTTGGTTTCGGAGCCATCTGTAAATAGTACTGTTACTTCATTTCGTTTGAGTTTGTTGGTTGAGGTACCAGTTTCCTGAGGCTCAATTTTAAATGTCTAAATCTGATCTGACTTTACCGAAGGTGGAATGTGTGCACAGCGGGCATGCAGGCCTGTCTGTGCCCTAAGCACAGTGTGAAGTAATACCTATTATGATGGGAAATAGACAGCGTTGCTAAGATTTGCTGACATTTTAGACACCTGAAGCAACTGACTTTTTCGAGAAAATGTTACAGACTGCCTAGCTCTTGATAAAGTCCTCTAGCATCATCAAAACTACTGGATTTAAAAGGTGACAGAGCATCTCAAGTCTAAAAGATTGCGCATTGTTCCTTTTTTGAGTGGTATGTAGAATGACTCCGTACTCCCTAGTGGTGCATTATAAGCTGGTGGAATAAAGTCATTATACCTAACTTAATTACCTATTCATTCTTGACTGGATGAAAAATCAAAAATAATTAAAATAATGTCAAAATCTACTAGTAGCTACACTTAATTGGTAGCTTAGGTGGTTAAGCGTAATTGTAAAACAAGGAGAAAGATGGAGGACAGGCTGCATTTGGGGCAAGATTTTTCATGTCTTGTCTGGTCAACTTTGTTTTATTTGTAAATAAACATTCATTCCTGTTTTTCAGGCCTGCAACACATTCCAAAAAAATGTTGGAGCATCCAGAAAAGGCAGAGTCTTTATAAAGAGTCTTTAATTAAGAAAGATGGCCAGTGGATCTCCAGCTTGTCAACAAATGCATGATTATAATCATTTGCTGACATCACCTGTGTAAAATCACATCATAAATTTGTTTTCTTTCACCTCATTATTAGTCGGAAACGGCCCCAGCTCATGATTCTTCTTGTATGTGTTGCACGCTTGAAATACAGGAATATGTAATACAGGATGTTTATAGATAAATGCAATGATGTTGATGAGACAAAAAACATGAAATATTTCAGGGTCAGGGGCAATGATATAAAAGTCAAAGTACATGTAAGGAGCGCTCTTTCTTCACAAATAGATAATTCATTTTTCATAACGACCCATTTTTTTTACATTTGGGGTTGTATAATTCTTTATGGCATGTCTTCACTAGATTCTATCTTCACGTAATCTTGCCTCCGTGCTCTCCCATTCACGACAAAACCTTCACCCTGTGATCTCTGAGAATAGACGCTAGAGCTCCTTTGACACTGACCAGGTTAAATAGTCAAATATATTTCCTGACAAAAAAATAAATGCAGGCAGAAGTATCCGATTGCTGCAAAACTCAGCATGCAGTTATTTCTCAGTTAAATGCGTGACTGATTACAGGTGTTGTCTGATTACACACTGGGTCTTACCACAAGAGGTCATAAAAGTGCTTTCCCTATTAAAAAGGCACTTGGACAATAATTTTGGGCAGCGTACCTCTTGGTGAGAGATTGTTGACTGCTAGAAATGTCTCTGTGATGCACTCAAATACATTTTGCACAGTTGATAGACTTTGAGAGACCCATCATTGGACTGAAAAAAAAAACAGGATTGTCAATTTGACAAACTCTCCACCATCTAGATGGGCAGTAGTTCTGTGAGGACACACACACAATGAAAAGTCTATGGACAGATCATATGGTGCATCGTGCGGTGTACTGGCTGGATCAGCCAAAATACACAATATCACATTGCTCCAACTTATCGATGTAAAGTCTAAGTCAGGAGCTCATGTGTTGTTGCACAGTTTAGTTCTCATAGGACACTTCCTACAGGATGCTGGTGGCTTGACAATTTTGATAGGTGGGCTATTTAGCAGTAACCCTGGAGTGTTTTTTAAAACTCCAACAGCATTGCTGCATCTCATCCACTGCTACAAGTTCAGCACACACTAACATACCTCAATACCCAACATCAGTGTTACTGCAGTGCTGAGAATGACCAATCACCCAAATAATACCTGATCTGTGCTGGTACTGTTGGAGTCCTGACAATTAGAGAACAGTGTTAAGGGGACAAACAAAGTATGTTGAGAAACAGATGGCCTACAGTCTGTAATTGTAAAACTACAGTCATGTGCTATTTTAAGAATGACACAACTTTTGATTTTGGTAAGTTTGCTGTATCAGGTTTTATAGTGGCAATTTGTATTAACTCCAGATTGTGAATCAGAATGACAGAGTGATATCAGCGAAGTGGTCCTCATTAACCCTTTCTCCTGAGCTAACAAGATTGCTGAAATTATGAAAGGTTAATTAGGATAAGACAGCTGATATCAGCCTGTCATTCTTATTTTAAAGCAACCAGTCTGCTTTTCTGAGTAAGGGTAGTGGTGATTTTAAGGTTTATTCTGTTAATCATGGTTATCTCCAAGGAAACATTTGCAGTCATAATTGCACTGCACCAAAAGGGATTCACTGGCAAGAACTTTTGCCTGTAAGATAACACCCAAATCAACCATTTATTTATCGGGGCACCCAAGAAAGTCAAGCAAGCGTCACTTGGGTAAAGTTATTTCTCTAATAAAGCCTCTTCACACTGTTTGGGATGTCTGGAAAACTAATTGTCCAGAGAAGAAAACATGAGTGCTACCATGAATCCTGCGTCATGCAAACATCCTGAGACCATTCATGTGTGGAGTTGCATCTAATACAGGGGAGTGGGTTTTGCCTAAGAACACTGCCATGAATAAGGATTGGTATCGAAACATCCTCCAAGAGCAGCTTCTCCCATCCAGTAGCGAAACAAACTGAGGCAGCAAAATTTGTGAAAAAAACATTTGCGGCATTCTCAAAACTTTTGGCCACAACTGTATGCTATGATATACTTCCACACACACTTTGCGTTGTGACTTGCGACTGTTGCGTTGCAGTAGGCTCTGGACAGGCAGAAACACTATTGGTCCCTTGAGCAAGGCCCTTAACCCACAACTGCTCAGACTGTAAAAAATTGCATCAGTTCTAAGGCACTCTGAACAATGACAAATGCTAAATGACTAATTGTAAATGAAAATGCAATGCAGGTGTGCCCACTCACACCCTATTGTCATTCCACTGACTGGAAACACTTCACTACTTGATTTCATCCTCAAATTCAAAAAACTGCTTATCCTTGAGGTTTAAATAATTTAGCCACCCACAGAGATGTAATATTAGATCATTTTTCCTCAATACATACCAACAATATACTGCTCAAAATGAAACATCCCACAACAAAATATCCCTTAATTTTTATGTGCAGAGCACATGAATTCTCATGCGTTCACAAACTTTCAACCATCACTATAGTACTAAATGAAAGACCTTTGCACATATACAACTGAGCTACATGCACAATCTATCTGAGAATATCACAATGAAGTTCTATTTGTTACAAAACATGGCATGTTCATTGCAATTTGGTGAACTTAAGGTATGTGAATTATTACATATTTCTTTGCAAGTCAGTCTTTAAATTAAAAAAAAGTCTTTAGGGTTGATTTGTTTAGTCTCACACTATAAATATCAGAGAAATCCAAAAATATAGCCGTTATGTTTCAACTTTATAGATTTATCTAGGTATAGGTGTATAGTGTTTATAAACTTGAAAGTGGCCAACCATCGAGTCTTGATTTACTGGTGTATAAATCTGAGGTGACACACAAGCCAAATGCCATTAGTCATTCTGCAAAATTGTGGATATTAGGAAAGACAAATGAAATAGGACAAAACTGTGTTGACCTTCATAAGCCAGGGAATGGCTATAAAAATACCTACATGACTAGAAATGTCCATATCCACTACAATAATTAAGAAGATTAAAACAATCAGAGTTGAAATGAGCCAGCCTCCAAGAGTACTCGAGCATATTTGCCTCCACACATAAAAAAGAGCTAAACAGATCTCCAAGGATTGCAGCTGACAATTTGCAGAAGATTGCAACACTTAAGGCACCAAGGCTCCCAATCTACAATTAGACAACACCTCCATGTTAGCAGACTATTTGGAAGGTTTATAAAGCCTATTCGCCTCAAAGCCAAGTTTTTTAACAGCTATTGCAACTGTGTATCACCAAATAAGATAAACATTTTTTGTGTTTTTGGTGATCAACACATTTAGTTTGAGGTGAGATTGTTGTAAAATGCAATACGGTTATACATATATTTTAATATAAAATAACCTAAGCCCCATTCTTAATTATGATTCTGGATCTGTGGTGTTGTGGTGCTGTTTTTTTTCCTTGACAAGCACTGGGAAACTTGTTAGGGTACATTGCATTATGGAGTTTTCAAAAGATTTTCAGAAAATCTTAATCTCCCTGCTTCTGCCAAAAAGCAACAAATGGGAGGTACCAGCAAACAGTGCTCTACAGCAGTAAATTTCTAACACTGTGATATTGTCAAAGCATGAATCAATTCTAAACCTGAAAAAAAGAGGAACCTAGAGGAACCAGCGACATTATAAGGCATTATAACATACGTATATCTAATTTTCCCTGGCAAGCAATACTCTAAACAATACTCTAACACGCACTAATAAGGAAGTTGGCAGTGCATGACAGAGTTATGTGGCGGGAGTAATGAACATTGGGAAATGTAGTAAGAAAAAAAACGTACACATAGACAGTATTAAGGAATGCTACACTATGGTAAACAGAGAATAAAAGAAACTTCTCGGTTTACAACAAATGTAACTTACAATCAGTTTGCTAGAACATATCCCTATTGTAAATCAGGGAGTACCTGTAATTAACCATGTACAAGTCCAAATCATGAACGGTTCAGAGTAGTGAAGGTTTCTTTTTTTGCACAGTAATTTTTTAAGTGGCATTTGTGAAGGTAAAGATATAATCCATATTGCTGATACAGGTATGATAAAGTATTCCCTAGCCAATGTGGTTATATCAGCTACTGTTAAATGTTGATGCAGTGCCGTCTAAGGAATCGCAGATCACAGGCGTTCAGCTTACGCTACCATCCTTTCCTGCCAATTCCTAGAATCGCTGAATGATATTATGCACTGTAGAGGGAAAATATGCAAATTGATTCTAATCTGTTTTCAAACAGTTCAGTAATTTTCTTATGCATTTGCCCACTCTTGTTTATAAAGACCTTTTCTGGATGCAGCTCTTGTACCAAATCATGAAATCACATAATTCTTTACTAGCTCTAAATTGCCTCCATCTAATCTTTTTCGGAATGTGTTACCAGAAATGCAGAAATGTGTGTGTGTTTGGGATGTGATTTTGGGGTGTCTACATATTTTTGGCTATATAGATATTTGTGCATTGTGAGGACTGTGTGAATTGTATCAGGACAAGGACGTATCACTGTTGTGGAAGGACAGAGCTGGGTTATGGTTTAGGGAATGAATTTCACCACAATACACAATTATAAATGATAAAAAAGCACTGCCATATTTTTTGTAGATATTGATCTTTCGTCTACTAGGAAAGCCATCACCACAGCAGAAAAGTTAATCCTTTGATGTTTAATATACAGTTATGTGCCTTTTAACTACCAACAGATTAATGGCTGAGCTCTTAAAAATGATAACACATAATAAATGTGTGTGTGTGTGTGTGTGTGCGTGTGTATGCATGTGTGTATGCATGTGTGTGTATGTGTGTAACAACCATATTGGTCATGTGCTTTCTTGCTTGGGTTTGGACTAGAGAATCTTCTAACTCGGCTGATGTGTTTTATACTTTTTTACGCATTACTCATGTTTGTGTATCTCTGCTGCTCATTTGTAACAAGCACTAAATCACGTTCATAAGTGTATGTTCCTGTCCTATTGTAAATAGTACTGCTTGGTTGTTTGTTTAATTTCATACAGCATGGCTCGCCTCCAAAGATTCTGTACTCAACATATCTGCTTAAATAAATAGACTCTGCTTATCTGGGTTCGTGTTGGAGGCCCATTCTGAGCTATGCTGTTTACAGAGGAATCAGGGCATTTTACTAGATTTCTAGCCTAGATTTCTAATGTTAACCAGTGGAGTAACTCATAGTTTGTGTTCCCAAATGTCAGAAGTGCTTTCTGGAAAAAACAGAAAGTAGCTTCACAGGGTTTACAAAGGAAATGAATCATTAAAAATAAAACAGAAAGAAAGGTTCACTGGGAGTAGAATAAGAGTACTGATAACATGAAACAAACCTTGGTCCATAATTTCAAACGCCTTGGTGTTCCATCGTCTATGTTCTTTTGAAAAGTAAGAAGATTAAAAATTTTTTTTTTACAAAAAAAGTTTATTTTCTGTAAATGAGTGGTTAGTTAAATCTTTTTTTCAGACTATGATTACTGCAGAAGGTAACCACAATTTATATTGTCAGCTTTCACAGTCCCAATATAGCAGTACAATAACATATTTATAGTAAAATATTAGGTGATAAGCTATATTATCTGAATTTAAAAAATATATATATATATATATTATTTCACTGTTGAGCATGTCAATAGACTATAGCCTATTAATTAATGATAACACAGTACAAACAGAAACTGTATCTAACTACCCTCACCTTTGTTGTGCCATCCTCTTTAAGACTAATGAGGTCCAGGTCAAAGTCTTTCCTCAGTCCATCAGTCTTGTCAAGGACAATGCGTCCTGTAAGGCCGTTCCACTGAGCCTGGAATGTCCAAAATGAAGAAGAAGGCACTCACTCATTTGAAATACAATCACTCCCTCAGCCATATACAGAATGTAGTGCTACGCTAAGAAAAGCTGCACGATATATTGTTTCAGTGTCATCATCGTGATGTGCATATGTGCAGTTGTCCCAATGCAAGATGTGCAATTTCTAGAAAGGCAAATTAAAACAAATACATAAGGCTGCAATTTTTTTGCTGCGTAATACTGGAGGAAAGCTTGTGCTTTCCATTTTACAAGACAAGCCATTCTGATAAACAGGTATGTGCAGGTTAATGCCCACCCAATCAACATCTGCTTGCTTTAACAAACAAAAGCATGCAAATCATAATAATTTCTAATAGGAAATACAAATCTGGGGTCATATTCATAAAGGTTCTTAGTTCAAGGTTATACAGTACATAATTCTATTCTGGCAAACCATAATATTATGGTTAAACTGCTAAAGTATTGCAAAGGTATAGGCTAAAAGTTGTCAACTAGAACTGTGACAAACTTGCCTGGACAAGAGTTCATGCTTATTTTTTCCTACACACACAGTGCGGATGATTAGTAAGGTAAACAAAATCAAGTTTCCATGTTGGAATGTTTGCAGAGAAGGCAGCATTAAAAGCAGAAACTACAAAACTTACAATCAGTTGCCACCTCCATGCCAGCAGATTATTTTAAAATCTTGCACCGGAAAAAGCCTTTTCAGTCATCTAACAGCCAACAGCCAAGTCTCCTAAATGCTAAATGGGACTTTGACCGGAACTATTTTATCCTATCAGATAATACTACTTCACATGAGCTTCTTGGCTACAAGCACACAAAGTTGGGTTTGGAATAAAATGGGCCAGGGACCCATGTTAGGGTACATGGCATCATAGATTTCATTAAATACAGGGTGATTTTAAATCCAAATCTGTTCTGCCTAGAAACCAACATTGGGTTCTCACTGTATTTTCCAACATTACAACAATCCAAAATGTTCAGATCAGTATAAAGTGGTTTAATTAACACAAATTCAAGATGTCACTATGCCCCAATGTTAGAAAAGTGTGTATTTTTTTATTGCAGAGTGAGTAAAGTTTTTATTACCAATTTTTTTTATTCGTATTTACTGGTGGTTCCAATAATCATGGAAGGAACTGTAAATCTTAAAACATGAGTACAAGCAGAAACTTCACTACAGGGCTAGATTCATCTAACTATCGCTTTATCCACACTGACCTCTTTAGGAGCTGATTTCATACAGCACCACACACTACCTTCTGTTAAAGCCACAAGACAATGTTTTTCTGAGCCACGATCACAGTGCTACTCTTATCTCAATAAACTTCAGCAGAGATCTGAATCTAAACCCTTTTTTGAATAAGGTAGTTCTGTGGGGTGTGTGGTCTCTGATCTAACACACTGATTCAACTCATGAAGGGTTAAATAATTAGCTGGTGGGTCAGTTAGAGAAGACTGGATAAAAGAAACTTTGAGACTTATCATGCTATTCCCCTCCTGGACATGATTTAAGAACTCATGCTATAAGTGGTAACAAGATCTGGTACAGACTGATTGTAAGACACCTATCTGATCAGATCTCGACAGGCAGTGGTGCGATGTGGAGTAGAAAAATACAAGGCGACAAACACAGTTGCAACTGAATGTCTTTGAGCACAAATAAATACATTTTAGACCTCATTGTACAACATAATACAACCATAAAGTTACTATGCACTCCTGATTCCTTTATTAATTACCCCTTCTTGTTTCTACACTAATTGTCCATTTTATCAGTTCCATTTATCATACAGAAGCACGTTGTAGTTCTGCAATCACACACTGCATTTAATCTTTTTCTCCACATAATAATTGTCAGCATTACTCTGAACCCCACATGGCCAGTGCAGATCAGGTACTACGCTGCTCACTAAAATGAGGTCATATTTAAAAATTGTTGTGTGCAGTATTATTTGAGTGGTGGATCATTGTCAGTACAGCAGTGACACTGACATGGTTGTGGTGTATTAATCTGTCTTCACTCACTGTGCACTCTATTAGACATGTCTACATTATTGCTCCACCTTGTAGATGTGCAATCTGAGACAGTAGCTCATCTGTTGTTGCGCAATTTGTGTTAGTGTGTTAATCCTCCATCAGTGTTCACGCAATGCTGTCTCCATCTACCACCACATCAATGTCGTTGCAGTGCCGAGAAGAATCCACCACCCAAATAGTACCTGATCTGTGATCTGTGGGGGTACAGAGTCCTGACTGTACAGAGTAAAGTGGACAAAATTGATTTTATTTTTATGTGTATTTAACCATAGAACTATAAATTACATCTACGGTACATGGTAAGTGGAAATAAGAGCATTAACAACGAAGTGTAGAAACAAGAAGGCATACCTAATAAAGTGACTGTCCAGTGTATAATGGAAATATAACGGAACAGAAGGGGTGTTTAAGATGAGACCAACTCTTAACTGTATTTAAAATGTATCTAACATATGAAGTATGTCAAATCAGAAGCTCCTCTAATTAACAGGAAAAATAATACAAATAATATTTTTGGATTCGCTCTGTGTGCTTGTTATAAACTAAAGAAACGTGTGACAATGATTGTGTTTCTTTACAAATCGTTCGGACGTGGCTCCCTTGACTAGACTAAAGCTGTTTGCCATTATAGCCAGGGTGAATTTATTACTGTAATACACCGAGTCTCAGGTGTCATTCACAAGCAAAACACATTGTTGTTGCTGACAAGAACTATATCAGCATGAATTCAAAACAAATTTGGACAGGTAGCGCATGCAGAAAAAGAACACACTGTATCTGCTGTTATTTTTTTTTAAACAGGAAAATTATTTATTTAAATGTCAACTCAATGCAAAATGTACCAGATTTATGTTAACAAGTTAAGACTAAAAATAGTATACTGAATTATTTCAATTGCACATACATTCTGATGAAGTTTGTACTGTCCAGCTTTATGAGCATGCACTAACTTTTAACTGTAAAGCTACATTTTCACATTTTCTTAACCCTGCTCTCCCTGGTCATTGCTGTTGGGGCTCTGGTCTTTGGAGAACATATATAATAGACTTAAACATGCTAAACAGACAAAGTGCCAGTGTTGTACTTTTAAGTGTTGTACAGATCTATTACCTAGTGATGATTCCCTGACCCCCCTTCCTCCCTCAGATATTGCCAACCGTCTCTAGACTTTAAACCATGTCCCTGTGGTGGTGAGCCAGCAAATAAATATTTATCATTTCACAGCCCTGCTTTGCGTATAAGTAAACAATACGATTTACCACACCATAACATTTGTTGTTGTTGTTGTTGTTAACCATTGTTAAAGTTTCTTAAAGTCAGGTTTTGGACGACCACTACATTACTTGTCATCCACAGTACCGGTTTATCAGGAATTTAGATATGAAAGCTGCAACAATGCCGATTGTTGAAGACTATGACACGGCAGCTGTGGTCCCCAAACAACAGAATTGTCAATTCCATCTTCAGTTACCTGTGACAAACATCAAAATTTTGTAATTACTGTGTTGATGACTTTTGAACCACAAGAGATATTACAAATCTGATTGCGGCAATCGATTTCTGAAACAGTTCTGGTCTTCTCTAATATACTACATTACCAGAATCAGAATCAGGAGAGCTGTATTGGCATGCACGTTTGCATTACATTGTTGACAAAAAAGACTGAAAAACCCTCAAAAACAACCACAATACAATTCAACAATAACACTGAAAGGTCATAAACATTGATATAACAATGAGTGTTGTGTGTGTGTGTGTGTGTGCTCATTGTAAGTGTAGTGCACAATTACCACCTTCCCATTGAAAAAAACTATCCCTTGATCCAATATGGCGGCATTCAAGATGTTCCAGACATAGCCTAAAAATAGGCCCCCTCGCACATTACTTGCTGGGTATTCAGATATATCCTTTTCCCTTTTGTTTCTGAAATAAACGGCCTTCCTGTGTCTTTTGACTCACCCTGGGGCACCGTTATTTTATCAAGTTCACTCTCTTTACATAACCTCCGTAGGTTCAGATAAGGAAGAAGCACACAGGTTTTTTACTTAAGTAAACCTACTACTAATCTGTTAAAAATACTCAAGTAAAAGTTGAAGTATGGCATATAAAAGTGCATGCTACTAAATGTACTTAACACAGTTAAGGTGTTTCTTTAAACAGCCTTTCTAACTCTGTCCATGACTTTGAAGGCACATAATGGTTGAATTCATGGTAAGCACATAGAAACACGTTAAGCATAAACCTATGATTCAAATTTGTGTTTCAATAGATGCCTGACTAAACCCCCCCTCCCCCCAATAGATAAAATACATAGATCAATCAGATAAACATGTTCATAATATGTCAAATAACAAGTCTGTGAAAATGTTTTTTAAACTGATTAAGTTATAGAAATAATCAAGTAAAGTACAGATACCTAAAAACACTTAAGTAGTTAGACTGACACTGTTTTGAAATTAATAGAACAGATCAGAGAAGTTTTCTGATGATCATGTATACCTTGAAATGCCAGGTCATTTTGACAATTTACATATGAACAAATGAATGAATGAATAATGTATGATATAACAAAAATGCATGCAAAGTTTAGACGGTCAAAATGACCACTGTGGTCATTCTAGCAGTTATGGAATCCTGGCCATTCTAGGGTTAACCCACAATTATTTTTATAGTAAGACTGTATCCGTTGTAAGTCTTCTAAATGTAAATGCAAACTTGGCTGTTTCTACATTGCTCACAAAAATTAGAGGATATTTCAAAATGCATTTGAAGTGATTAAAAATAATCATTTGATTTTATTTTATTAAACAAGATAATCAGAAAAGCAAATGAAAAGTCAAAGAAAATTTATCGATTACACAAATGAGATGCAAACTGAATTATCGTGACTGAGAAGCAAGTGATATATTTATGGGGGTGAACAGAAGCATGTTAAACTGGATGAGAATGTTACACATTGATTGTTCAGTAATATGTATGGTCAGCCAAAACTGACAGTCATGAGGTATGGACAAGTTTAGATTGTCGTGCATTTCATGTGGGAACCTCTGCCACTCTTGCTCAAGGGCAACTTCCAGCTCATGAAAGTATTGTGGGAGGCATTGGACGGTTTTCCAGACATCTTCCCAGTACATCCCAAGCATGTTCAATGGGATTCAGGTCTGGAAAATGTAAAGGCTAATCCATGTGTTCGATTCCTGCCATGTTGTTGACGAGATATATGCAGTGTTTCACTTCATATTCATTTTGAAATATCTCCTAACTTTTGTGAGCAGTGTATTATAGTGAGTTCGTAATCCAACTCAAAGAACTAATTTTAACAAACCCAAATATAATATGTTATTGACACCCTTGCAATAAGGTTTGCCAGTAAAACAGCATTAGCATAAGGAAATGAACAGAACGTTGCAGAAGCTTAATGTTCAGTAAATAATTTTTGTGGTAATCTGGACATATTTCAATGATTACCCAATTAAGTTTCTTGGCAGAGGCATACAGATATTGATTTAAAATATCCTGGCATTTCACAGATTCTATGATGCTATGTACCCTAAGCCTAACAATAAACTTTATCCTTATCCAAGCAAGTTTGTCACAGTTCCAGTTGACTGGAATTTTATAATTTTTGAACTAAATACAGATATTGGTGCTTTCAAGCAAGCTTTAAAGCTATTTTAAAGACATTCAATGACTTCTGTGAACTCTTGTCCTTGTGAAAAATGGTGAAAAATGATTAAGAACCTTTAATGTCTGTGCCATTTTGTAAATACCCAAATGAAGCAGAAAGTTATGGATTACTACTTGAAATTATTGAGACACTAAACAACTCAGTCTTTATTTAAAGGTTGGATTAGTATTAGTATTTTAGACACAAATGCTCAGATTCATCAAATACATACAGAAAATACTGCACAAAAACATAATCAAAAACAAACGAGACAGCGAGCTTGATTGAAGTTAGGTCTTGTAATAACGACCATATGCTCAGACAAGTAGTGACCAAATCCATCATCCATATGTTTTGCATTTACATTAAAATCACACCGGTTTGACCAGCCCTACAATGTAGTTCTCACTCTAGTGTAACCTTAAATGCTCTGATAAGCTACTCTAGCATAATGCAGCTTCAATGATGCGGGAACTAATTTTTGCATTATCTGTGAAAAGAGAAGGCATGGGCTCAAACTGGACAAACTGTGGGTTATTCTGCTACTGTTGTAGGCTCCATCCAGAGAGGGATTAAACTGTACATTTACCACCGTTTATAAGCCTTCTGTGAAAACTCTTTAACCTCCTAAGTAAATTCCTTTAGAAGCAATCAGGTGAACTGAATGTATTATAAAATGTATTATACAAAATAAGTCAATACTGGGAGTACAAACTACTCATCTAATTGCAATTCGTTCTGAAAAAAGTTGTAAAATGACAAACTGTTTCAGATTTGAACATGTCTAAAGCGTTTAAAGAAATAAACACTCATGGACTTAATTTCCTTTTATGATATTATCATTTTGTTGAACTGAATTTCAGGGTTTTTGTTAAAAATATATATTTAAATATTTCATTTATCTATTTTTTACATAGCTGGGTCTCCACAGGGATAGAACGATTAGATTTTTTTTTCTTTTTTTTTTCTTGCTGGTCCCCACAGGCATAACTGCTTTTATAGAGTCTGCAAATTTATTTTGATAAAACAAAAGTTAAGGTTATTTATTTATTTATTTTACAAAAATTACATGTTATTTGGAAAAAAGAACAAGATTTGCGTTAGGTTACTGAGCATACGGGTAGGTATAGCATTCATTAACTACAGAAATCAATATTTAAATGGTCACCAGGATAGCGAAACAAACGAGTGTGTTTGTGTGTGTGTGTGTGCTTACTTCTTTGAACAAATTCATGAAGCGGGGTCCATACCTCCATGGCTTGTGCCTGTGGCACTGCAGAGAGCTCACCGTTATCTGATTGGCCCGCTGTGATGCCACGGCAATCATGAAAACAGCATCGTACATGAGAGCAGCTGCTGTCTGCATGGAGGAACAATATAACATGTACAATAGACAGCTCAAAATATTAATCTGATTAATCCGATACAATGCAAATCTTTTTTTGCAAATCTTTGCAAAAATGCAAAGATTTAGGTTCACAAATGTCTGATTTTGGGTGGATGAAGAGAATCATTTGCATGGCATTTAAATAAATTCCTTTTTTTAACTGAATGTTCCACCTGTCCCAAAATTAGTTATTTAGTCACGACTTTAATTAAGTTATGCACTGGAGCTAAAAGACTTAAGTGGATAACAAGTAATCCAACTCTACGTATAAATACATAAATGCCTAGAAAGCGCCTTAAACCTTACGCTGTAATGTCACAGACTAGCTGATGTGGTTTCAAATACAGATGAGTGATTGTATGAGCCTCTGGCACTTCAGAGCAAGAACTGTGCATGGTTGCCCAACAAAGCAATTACACATGGGAAGATGGTACAGCATGGATCACTGGGAAGAGGCAAATTAAAAAGAGTAAGGTAAGAACACCTTTGTGCTTGGATTTGACAGTTAATGTACTCCCTTCACTCGCTCCCTTTTCATACTGTCTTGGTCCAAGGATGCCAGTCCATTACAAGGCACATGAACACACACATGTATCATTGGGACGCTGTAGACATGTAGATGAATGTAATGTACCCAAAGGAGACCAACACACAAGAGAAGAAAACTTGAAAACTCCACGAAGGTCTTAGGAGTTGTGAGGAGACAGTGTTAGCCATGGCACCACTGTGCTGCCCAGACAACTTTTTGAATGAATTATTAATACTTCATGGTGTGATTAGCTTTCAACCTCATCTTCCTTGTCACACTCATCCCAGGCGTGTAAAATTTGGGCTGTGGGCTACATAGTAAAGCTGCCTTGAGGCAATGCTGTTGTAAAAAGCGATTTAAATAAATTTGACTTGATTATGTAAATAAATATCATTTTACTGTGTGCTGTAATTCAATTTATGCAATTGCCACATTACATAATACATAATTAGAATGGACTTCTATGCCTTGAACAATTAAAATTGTTTTCACAAATGAAAGACTAACGAAGGAATTAGATGATCCTTACAGTCATCACGCCACTAATTAGGCCACTTTCAGGTCTGTAAGGGGCAAGCCTGCGTTCTGTGCTCCATTTCTGAATAACAGATGCCACATAAGGGTTGTCCAAATTCAGCAGACGAAAAGCAGTCATATTTACTCCACTGTATCTGTATGGTTCCAGGTTGAGTGCAAAAAGATCCTTCAAAGCAAAAAAGAAAAGACATTTTAAGATGAGAAATCTGCAACGTCCACAATATATATACACACAGCACTGTACTGTATAATATAGTCATCTTTGTATACAGTAAATAACTGTGTGTATATATATATATATATATATATATATATATATATATATATATATAT
>JAUZST010002338.1:0-18137 GCA_034779995.1 Parotocinclus haroldoi | reverse complement strand
TGTTTGTACGTTCGCTATACGTGTAAATCGTACAATAAAGGTTTAATAAACATTTAATATGTTACATAAATTATAGCGCGTCCCGTCTTGTAACATAGGGCATGTTCGATTAATCGGTTCCGGGCACTGTTGTGAGGTGCAGGTGGTTCCCCACAGCCTTGGGTTTCCTAGAATCATAACAGAACAGTACAGAAGAAGGTCAGACACTGGAAATAAAGTTTGGGGTAGATAAAGTTGGGGTTAAATTGATTTAGCTTATAGCAACAGATATCACCGAGTCAGAACATAGTACAAATCTTACAGAAATACAGTACACACACACACACATGTGGATTCTTCTGTTAAATATTGATCCTGTTTCTGCTTTATACACACACATCCTGACCGGGATAAAACCTGGACATCATTCAGTGTGTAAACACACGACCTTCACTTTGTGAACCCCCAAGGAATTTAAACTCAGGCAGTCAGACTCCAGTCTAGGATCTCAATGTTACAGCCCAGTATTGCCATTTCTCAGCATCTCATTTTTAGGGGTTCTTTGGCCTGCGTTTGGCAACGGAAAAAGACCATTGTGACAGTCTATAGGCATTTACTAATTTCAACAGGCATGATGACGCACTTAGAACAGCCTAACGTTTCGTCAGCAGCCCCATTGGTTTGCTGGGCCGAATATAAACGTTAGCGTTGCGTTCTGAGGCGCGCCCGCTGTTCGCATGGTAGTGTGCTGATTTTTTAACTCTGCCTTTTGTGTAGCGCAAGGTTTCAGGAAGGGGTTACAGTTGTGGTCAGGGTTAAAATAGAGCAAAAAAAAAAGAAAAAAAAAAAGAAAAGGGTCCAGGAAGTTTGCTTTGAAGCCAAGTGACAAAGAGAAGGGCTGCTTTTAAGGCAAAAGTTCGACGCTCTTAAAGCGATGATTTTGCAGAGTAGCAACTTGGTTTCCATCTGCCACGGGTCAGTCCGTGTCTCTCAAAGGTTTGGAACAGCGGTATGTGGCGTGCAAGATGCTTTGGGGTCTTTATAAATGGTGTGCAGGGTCCGCTTCTCACCACAGTCCAGTTTGGAAATGCTATCTGTACATTCGAGGACGTAACCGAGCGATGGCGAGAACTTCTTTCGTCTTTCGAATGCCATTTCGGAAAAAATGCCGTCGCGTTGAATGAACTAGGCCAAAAGGTGCCCAGGAAGCTGGCTCTTAGTACTTGGGTATCTGTCATAGTTCAAAGACAGGAAATACCAAGTCAACTAATCAAGGCTTGAAACGGAGGGATCGCATGCTTTCGTGAGAGCAACCTCTCCCTTCTTGGCACTGTTCAAGCTGTTGTGATGGCCAACCTGGATGAAGAAATGGGTGTAAAGCCAGCGAATAATCGTCTAATAAAAACTGCTGGATGTTATTGTGTTATATTTATTAGAACCCTTTTTTTTTGCATCTTTATCATTGAGGCATTCCTTCAAATTCCTTTGCTGGAGCTGCCATGGCTGTGTGTTTACTTTACGAAGGGGTGCTGACCCTGCTTAGGACGCTCCCTCCTGCCGAGGTCAGAGGTGAAAGTGAACGAGGCAGGCCTGGTTCCCACAGTTCCCGTTTTCTCCCGGGTCGGGAACGTGCAGCGCGGTGATAAGGACTGAGGATTGGAGGAGGAGGTTCAGAAATGCCTGTGTCATTTGCTTGAATTTACCCCACGTGTGCAGATGTGCTATCTGACAGTCCTTCATCCATAAGATAATGCTGAAGATACAAACATACTGGACTGTGGACGAGAAGGTCCAGGCTTCAAGCTTCCCCTGTTGAGCAAGGCCCTTAACCCTGAATTGCTTGGATTGTAAGACTTTATCACTTGCGGCTTAGCGGTTAAAGTACTGGACAGAATCCCGCCTCTACTATCTGCTCCTGTTGGGTCCTCGAGCAAAGCCCTTGACCCACAATTGCTTGGATTGGAAGACCGTATCAGCTGGAAGTCACTTTGGATAAAAGTGTCTGCTAAATGGCTGATTATTGAGTGGCTTGATTGGTTTTCCAATACAGAAGGTCCAGGGTTCAAATCCTACCTCTGCCAAGCTGCCAGCGTTGGGTCCTTGAGCACGGTCCACCCTACCCACAATAATGCTTGGAGTGCAAAACGGTATCAGTATCTATAATTTTATAAGGATAAATTGCTCAGTTCAGTGTCCTCCTGATGGTGGAGTCATGAACGCCGACGTTAGCCAACGTGAGAGAGACCTTTAGTTGCTTAGGAGTTACCCCGGGCTCCTTTATGATGTCCGCTTGTGGGGTTCAGTCGGCTTGACTCTGGAAATCTCTTTCTGGGGAACATCTGATGTTCTAGGGTCACGTTTAGGAAAGACGTCGTTTTTTTACACGACAGTGGTCCAGTGCTGAGTGGTAAAGAAGTGCCTAAGCTACTGGACCAAAAGGTTCCAAAGGGTTCAAATCCCAAATATGCCCAGCTCCGATTGTCAGGCAAGTCAAGGACCTTATCGCACAATCGCTTGGAACTCCAAGCTTGTATCATTATCACTGTATCAAGGTTTGTCCGTCACCCTGGATAAGAGCGTCAGCTAAATGACGAAATGCAAATGTAGTGTGTCCTAAACGCAGTCCTTACTCCGTCCCTCATAAAAACAAATGAACGATGGTTTTATGGTGGAAAGAAAACTATGAATAGCTACTATAATCCCTATACCGTGGTACATGGAGTGGAACGGGACTGTTTTCAGACATATGAAATAAAACAACTGTGTGCAACAGTTGCAGAAGAGGATACAGCACTGTGCAAAAGTCTGAGGCCACCATAAGTTCAGACACCACCGTTCTAGCAATAACGACCATATATTATTATTTCCCCCTCTCTTTGTTGGAAAACGGCAACGGGGGGAAACGACTAAAATATGCTCAAGCTCACAAAGAACCGCACGTCGGTGTGAAAAAATATTATGGGGTGGCGAATCCAAAAATTTCGCATCCAGTCATCGCTAATATGTTAAAAAATGGTCAGTGTGGCCATTGTTGTAAAGCCACATATCTAAGGGTGGCCTAAGACTTTTGCACAGTATTATGTGCCTTAGTATCATAGGGTAAAGTTTTATGTTTTCACCGGAGATGATCGATGTTATTTATGTGGTTATTTGACCATTAGACAGAGAGACAGCTGCAGAATAGGAGCTTGGCCCAGCTGTCTCGGTTTGATCCCCAGAAGAGGACATGTGCAGGAATTCCAGCCCTCGCAGCTTAATCTGCCTTTTTTTTTTTTTTTTTTTTAATGGCACAAACTTGAGAAAGATATGCGCACGGTCAGCACTCGAGTTTAGTGAAGACACGTGCACTGTGTAGACAAAACGCCAGCCCTGAAAGAAACCCTTGGAAGAAGAGAGGCTGCACGGTGCTTTTACGTTCCTGCTCCTCTTATGTATGCCAGCTATTTTCATGACCTGTTGGTCGTCCACCGATGGGACTTGCCACGTAGGTCGCAAAGAAGCAGGCTGGCTGTTGTGGTTAGCACGCTCAAGGCAGCGGAGCACAACAGGTGCTACCGCCTTAGCATGGCGGACTCAATAGAGCCTTTGTAACAAATATTCATACTGAGAACCAGAGAACTGAGGCCACGTCCATTTAAGGCCGGGTCGGCGGCTGAGGCTTATCAGTACCAGAGGCCAAGGAGTGAGGAAGGAAGGCAGCCGTGTGTGGGGGGCGAGGATAGGGTGAGCTGTCATGTCCAGACCGCTGAAAGATCAACCGGGCACGGTCTAAGCGCACAATGTGATGTCAGAGGCATGAGCTCGTGCACGAGTACAGTCGGTAATGACAGTGTGCGACACACGGCTCGTGGACCTCTCGCAGTTTTCCTCTCCGTACCGTCACTTCCTAGTTCACGCTAACGTTTAAGGCAGAACGAAACGCAACATTAATGGCTTCCTTGCGCCACTTTGCCCTTCGAACACAATTCATTACGTATAAAGTGAAATGCCAATTAAGCCCAGTAACCTTTTTAATAGAACCCTTTTTGAAAAGGATCCCAGTCATTACAAAACTGGCACTCACGGTTTGCCATTGCCCCACCTTTAGTAGCTTTCAGCGTAACGTATTTGACCCAGGTGCAGAAAAAGGATCCCAGTAACAGGGTGTGATACTACCACCGCCATGTTTCACATTCGGCATGTTTACCTTCCTCCTGTTTCACATTTAAAACCGAACTGTGACATGGGTTCCTGCGGTAGCCTAGTCTTGAAAGTACTGGACTACGGACCAGAAGGTCCAGGGTTCAAATCCTACCTCTGCTAAGCTGCCAATGTTGGGTCCTAGAGCACGTGCGCCTACCCACAGCTGCTGGGATTTTAAAAACGAGGGCGGCTACTAAGTGACGTAAACGTGAAGTCGAAATAAATCTGTTTTAATACCTATAAGTTTGATAATTCTGTAATGATAAATTGATGTTCAGTGTCCCCCTGATGGTGGAGTCATGAGAGACGTGCCAACCTGAGAGAGACCTTTAGTTGCTTAGGAGTTACCCCGGGCTCCTTCATGATGTCCGCTTGTGGGGTTCAATCGGCTTGGCTCTTGGCTCTCTCTCTTTTGGGAACGTCTGATGTTTACAGGAAAGTCTTTTTTTTTTTTTTACAGTACGTTTACATTTACCGCACTTATCCAGAGTGACTGACTTACAACTCATACAGCTTTACAGTCCAAGCAATGGTGAATTAAGAGCCTTGCTTAAGGACCCAACTGCTGGCAGCCTGGCAGAGGTGGGATATGAACCCAGGGCCATCAGGTCCAGAGTCCAGTACCCCAGTCCCATACAGCTCGATCATTCGCTTGCCTCTGTTAGTAAAACCTTGGCCGTACAGTGCACATGGAAACATACCTGTACGGATTGTGACCTTCCATAGTGTTTACTAAAGTAAATCACTACCTAATTAGAGAGCTTTGAGAGGCACGTAGATACAGAAAGTGGTCACATCTATTCTATAAATATTCCAACGTGAGCCCACCCAAATGCACCGGGGAGCAGTTGCCTGTTGCTACTAAGGAATTTCTGAACACATGGGACTGGGATTAAAGGGACCCGTGCACAAGTGCGTTTGCGTGAACAAGCGGGACACCGTCCTCACTGCGCACGTTGCAAATGGCATATGTCTGCACTCGATTTAGCGCTGGCAGGTCGCTGAGTGTGTTTCAGCAAAACCCTGCGCACGGGTCCCTGCGTAAACAGGAAAAGGGATACATTCGAGTTTGGGGGGGGGGGGAATCTATTCAAGTAGCTGTCTGCGTAGAAGGCTTTGAGGGAGAAGGACAAGGAGAAGAACAGAGAGAGGGCTTATGTTTATTTTTCCAGCGGCAACTGGGACGGGAAGCAACAAGCAGACAAATAAAGGTTTTCTGTGCACCTGTCTTCTAATGCAGTAATATTTCTGTCCTGTCTGGACTGGCACGATACAATTAAGGTTCAAAGGGACGGGACAACAGATAAAAACGAATAGATAGCTGGTAAAAGGAGACTGAAGAGTCGACTGCGGACTGAAAGCTGGAATGCTTCTGAATTTTCTGCATAAATATGGCCTAAAACATTATCAGGAGGCTGTGTAACTTCTAAGCAACTAAAGGTCCCTCTCACACTGGCTGTTGGTAACGTTCATGAGTCCACCAGCAGGAGAACACTGAACACTGCTCTCCAAAAACAACCATCTGCGGTTTGCTAAAATCTAAATACTTATAGTCTTATAGTTATATATATATATATATATAAATAAATAAAATATTCTCTCCTCTGTTTGTTTCTTAATGTCGTTTCATTTTCTCTAAAATAGTATTCTGCATATTGTTGTTGTACGTTTTCATATGTTCTCTCTGTTGATATTTTATTAGCTTCTGTTCATTTAAACTATTACTATGAACTTTAGGTTATTCTTATTAATTAGGTTATTAATTGTGTTTATTTTTGTTCTCTTTTGCTTCTCTTATAACGTTTAGGGAGTTTTTCTTTGCCACTGACGCCCTGAGCTCGCTCAAATTTAAGATAGATATTTGAAAAACTGCAAAGCCGCTGAAATGAATCTGGCTTTGCCTTCAGACATGGAGGTCCAACATAGAAACGTTTTTTTTTTGGCTTAAATGAAATGCTTTGTGAAAAGAAAGGAAAACTCAAGGTAAGGGCCTGTTTTGAGGACTCAGAACGGCTTGGCATCTTTTAGGGAAAAGTGAATCTGAAATGATTCCAGCAGCTTCTGAAGGAAAGACGCCGAACCCATGGAGAATGTGGGCCATGCAACATGACGATGACTGCGAACACACAAGTCTTTATTTCATTCAGATTATAGTTAAAGAAGAATAAAGAAAATGTTTTGTATAGGCAAGTCAACGTGATGACCGTAATGCGACGAAAATGATGTGGAAGAGCCTGAAAGGAGATGGTTCACGTGAGGAAACCCTACCAACGTCCCAGAGTTGGTCCCAGAGCTGTTCTGTACAGAGGTATGGGCTGGAATTCCTTCCAGCTGATACGCTGGACTGATCAACAGGCTCACGTTCCTCAGTAGATAAATGACCGGGTATAATATTATTTATATTTCCATTTTTTGGGGACTAGGTTGAAAATTGTACGCTGCTATGACTTCACCTTGCATCACTGTTTACGGCCACAAGAAGCTAAAGTCACAGATGCTCCTTGAGCTGCACAACAGTGCCTGGCTATGGCTGGTCCTATTGTTTTCCCTCACACAAAGGCTGTCTTCATCTCCATTTGTTTGTACTGTGCCTATAAATGCTCCTGTGTTATCTCCTCCAGAAGCTCTATGCCAAAGCTCTCTACAACAACACAGCCGAAAGTCCGGATGAGCTAGCGTTCCACAAGGGCGATGTTGTCATGGTGATCGATCAAAACCCAGAGGGGAGTGTGGGCTGGTGGAAGTGCTCCCTTAACGGAAAGGAAGGTCTGGCTCCGGCCAATCGGCTCCGCTTCATCTCACCAGCGGAGGTCGACGGACGCCGTCCCAGTAACCAGAACATCTACCAAATCCCCAAAGCGCCTCAGCCGTCGGGGGACGTGTCACCTTATGAGGTCATGGAGCGGTTCTGTAAGGTGCCCTCCGCACAGGTGGAGCACGCGCTGCAGGGAAACACCTCTCCGAACAGGGTAGGCCTCCTGTTGCTCTTCTGAACCCAGCTTGTCTGGGTTTAATGGGGTTTTTTTTTTCCTAAACAAACAGATCTGTTCGTTTTTCTTTTCTTTAGTATCACACCACAAAATAGGGATCGTGGTTATTGAACGCCTTTAGAGATGTTTATTAGTGATCTTAGCATCTCCGGGAGCGGAGGTGTGCTTGGTAGTGTTCGAAAAGCAGACTTAAAAGCAGTTCCATGGCCTGCCGGCTAAAGCGGTAGCAGATGCCCTGGCTCTGCCTTTGCATTAGCATCTTTTACAGCCCTGTAAACTATCAGAGGAGAGACTTCAGACACCGTTAATGATGACCAGAAGAACAGAAAAGCGGGAGATAGAGGTGTCGGCTGCAGGTGGGGCCAGCAAGCCCACGTGTTGCTTATTTCCCCTAATGCTCCAGGCAAAAAATATTTACCTTTACAGTAGTTCCCAGTCATTGTGTTTCATGGTTCTAATTAGAGAACTGGGCTTATCGAACAGACGTACTGAGCTCATCAGGTCTGCCAAAAATGGGTCACCGTTTGGCTACCCACCCCTAGTAAAATTGCACAAGCATTGCTGGAATAAAGGTCTGGTTTTCATTTTGTCTTTTGAAGATGCAGCATACTTCATTCAGTCCCTATTCAGCCGTGTATGACATTCCAATAAGTGGCCCTTTGTGCAACGTAAGGCCTGCTTTTTGTTTCTTTGTAACATATTGTTATATTTATACTGTGCAACTGTAATAACTATTACTATAATGTAAAGATGCTTTAATGTACTGTTTGTCTGGCATGACTTCTGCCTTTTGAATAGTCTTCACCGCAGCTATTATATCGGAAAGCCTCCCTGGGGTCGCCTGCCAGCATCCAGAGCCAGTGTGAAATGTTTCAACGCAGACAGCAGCCCAGTAACGTACGTACCGAGTTTCACAGGCCACCATACAGGCATGCGCCGCTTACCATTCGCAATAGGTTCTGTCAAACAGGTCGTTGCCGAAATGGATGCTGACCATTCCCACAGTCACGTAGCAGTTTAGATACTTTTATATTAGTTATGTACCTTATATTATCCATCCATCATTTTCCACTTAATACACACGGGGAGCGCGGGCCAGCCGCCCACCCGGCAACTCTGGGCGCAAGGGCAGGAACAACCCTAGACGAGGCGCCAATCCACTGTAGGGCACACACAGTCACACACACTAAGGGCCACTTTAAAGACACAAGTTAACCTAACACGGATGTCTTTGGACTGCGGGAGGAAACCGGAGTACCCGGAGTAAACCCACGCAGACGCAGGGAGGACATGCAGACTCGACACAGAAAGGACCCAGGCCGCCCCGCCCTGGGATTGAACCCGGGACCTTGTTGCTGTGAGGCAGCGGTGCCGCCCCACCGAGCCCCGGTGCTGCCCGTTTTATATTATTTTGAACAATAATATTCATTAACACACTTGATTGGAATCTTTATGTCCTTTATAAGCGTGAAATCCTTACTGAATGTGACAGCAGCGATTCGACGGTGTGCTTGGACTGTTTGGACGTGAATCAGACTTGCGTACGGTGCCCCATTTAGATTTGTTGTTTTATTCTGTTCTATTATGAGCATATTCAGCTCACACACTAAAATGTTCCTCCACTTCAGCTCCGCCCAAACTGTTCTTCCATCATCAGCTCCAGCCTCACCGTACTTCACCCTCCTCCGGTCTAAAGTGACTGTGTACTGGCCTGAATAATGCCAATATGCATATATATATATAATTTAAAATTAATTACATTTTAATTGTATTATTCACTACTGTCTAGTATGCTATAGCTTTTACATTCTCTAAATATTATTCAGAATATTTCATTTTCTATCAAATGCCTTGTTACTTTATTGTATTCCATTTTAAAATATGTCCCCTCTGTTAATATTTGTTTAGTTTATTTAAACGATTACTGTGAACTTTTAATTTAATCAGATAACTAAGGTCATTCTCACATATGTCATCTAAATGTGAAGGATGACGAACTGAAGGAGTCTCGGTCCTCGGTATTTTTGGCTTGTTCCGTTTGCGATTGGCCTAATAAACGAGCCGATAATCAAAAAGTATGACGCGACTTTGAGACCGTGCTCGGCTGTAAATGAAACGAATCGGACTTGACTTTTTATAATAACATCGTCGAAATATTTCGAACTTGGATTCGGCACTCTACGGCTCTCTTTTCTACTGATCTTCATTCCAATCTTTGCGAGCTTAAGCATGTTTTGGCCTTTTCTCCCCGTTCCCCTTCTGAAAAAGTGGTTTCTTGGCCGTTACCCTATAAAAAAGACCATGCCTGATCGAGCTACTGTAGCTATTGCTCAAGTCTAAGCAGGTCACAGCGAATGCTTGCCAATGCATAACTGAACCATTTTTAAAATGGATTATACAAAGCGAGTTGTCTTTTTCAACTGCATCCAAATTTCCTGTATTTCCTGGTTGTATTCTTACAAAGAGACTGAAATAATTATATATGGTCATGAAAACAAGGATGTATGAAATCAAATGATGGTCTAAGACATTTGCACGGGACAGACCCCCCCCCCTCCAACCCCCCCCACCTATAAAAGAATTATTAAGACCTAGGGCACTAAAGCAAACGCCTGGACGGATGTTAAACGGTGCATGCCTGGAGTATCCATGTTTATTATCTACCAACATTGGAAATGTAGCTTTTATGAAACTGTTATTCAAATCTCACTTTGAAATAAGTCCCGTCCTTTTTTTTAAATGTATTTTATTTTTGCTACAGGTCTATGCCATACCATCATCGCCATCAAAAGATCCGAACTATGACATCCCGGTGCCCTCAAGTAACAGGTTCAACCCAAAGCTGACTCGCCCCTGTAGCACACTTCCCAACCCACGCAAGTCTGAGTGGACGTACGACGTGCCTGTGGAACCCGAAATGTCCCGAAGTGAGCCTGTTGTTGCCGCCCATCCTAGCTCCCTGTACGATTTTCCAAAACCCAGTGCCATGGCGCAGCAGAGGACGGACCGTCCCGCAGAATGCATCTACGACGTACCGGCTACGGTCAAAAGAAAAGAAAGTTTTCAGGCTGTTTCAGAACACCTGGATCCTGGCGATTCGGAAAGTGTTACCGAACCTTTGGAATACAGGGGGAAGCATAAATTAACGCCTGATCCTCCGCAGCGTCTGGCGACGTGGGGCAGGAACAGACGACTACAAAACATGGGGCCAGCAGGCAAGGTTAACGAGGCAGAACAATCTAGCCGTCTGTCTGTGTCCGAAAACCACCGGATGTCCACTGTCTCTACCTCCTCCACTACCTCCAGTTCCTCCAGTAGCTCCTGTGACTCCATGATGTTTGGCTCCCCTTCTCCGGAGCCCCAAAGGGAGATCGCGCTGCCCCAGGAGGAGGTAGCCCAACGGCTTTTGGATCTCCAGGAGGCGGTATGTACGGCTGTGCCCAAGCTTATGAACTTTGTGAGCAGCTCTTGGAGAAGCCAGGAGCATCTGTGTCAGCACCTTCCGCAGATCCGCGTGGCCTCTGAGAACGTAGCTGACTCGGTCACGTGCTTTCTCAACTTCGCTCTGGATGTCAGAGGCAACGCCCAGCAACTGACTGACTCGAGCCTGCAGGCCAGGCTGCTGAAGCAGCTCTCCTTTGTCGAGGACACGGGGCTGATTCTGCAGAAGACTGTAGATGATCTAGGTCGCCTGGGCTGGCCTTTGAATCTCCTGACTCAGGGTTTGGGGCAGGCAGCTCCGGACCAGCTAGAGCGCTTTGTCATGATGGCCCGTACCGTGCCCGAAGAAGTGAAGCATTTGGTATCCATTATCAACGCTAATGGCAGGCTTCTCTTCAGAAACCCACCAAAGGAGGCAGAGACACCAAAGGGCGCCGGCTTGACTGACGTGAGAAAGGGCATTGGCAAGAACGAACGACCAACCAAAACAGAGGGAGAGGATGACTATGTTCAACTGCAGGTGACGTTTTCGCGCCTTTCGCGTCCCGTTACGACACCTCGCAGACTCATGGCACAGAACACGGCACAGTTTATAGGTTTCCGCTTTCAACGTGCCAGAAAACATTCTGTACAGTCGTCTGGTTCTAGGGGTCAACAACGACCCGCCCTCACTCTACCCCTAAAATTAGGCTGCCTGATAACCTGCCAATCGTCACAATCTTCGTAAATATCTGGGCTTTAACACTGCATTTGATCGGTGGGCCGTGACGCCAATATCCTTTTTAAAATGCAGTAATATGGTAAAGTTTCAGCGGTCAAAGGAGGGGGTTCTCTAATGGTAAACATAAAATAGTGCTGGGTCATTTTTGACAACACGAGGGTTAAGGAGATGATATTATTCATTAAAGCAGAGGGTTTTATTATTAATAGTAGTGCTAATAAAAGATACTGCATTGGTGAGAACATTATACGTCAGCGCAAGATGGTGCCAGAAATGTGCAGAAATCGGTTCATTTTAGAGTTTTCATTTTAATTTTAAGGAAAACAATGACAGTTTTGAACATTTATATTATTTCAGCTACAAAAACGCTAAGGTTCAAATCAGTTTTGAGCAGTTTGGCACTGCTCAGCAGCGAGAGCGCTTGAGAGAGCTGGATTACTATGACCTGCAGCAGCTTTAGAGCCTCTGACTGCATTCCCCGTTATTAGACAAGGCTTTGTAGAAATGTTAATTGCTAGGGTGGTCTTCTCTAATGGTAAACATAAAATAGTGCTGGGTCATATTTAATGCAGGTTAAACAGAGCCTCGAGTCCACAGGGAATTGGTGTGAGCTTTGAGAACTGCTTTGCACGATACGTTGTACGTTGACCTCAACTTGAAAATGCACTGGAATGAGAAAAGTGAGCCGTCTGACATTCGAAAGCCACAGTCATGTTCTGAAATCTATAGAAAAACCCTTTTGCTAAAAAAAAAAAAACAACAACAACAACAAAAAGTTGCTGTAGCAGCAAAAGGGGAGGTACACTCCATACCAATAGACGTTGGGGGTATTTGGGGTAGCTATACTCATTACTGGGGGTGTCTACACACTATAAAGTAGGGGTGAAACGATACACAGATTTCACAGTACGATACATATTGCTGCTTTTGCTCCACGATACGATACATTTTCGATACAATTGTGGAATCCGGGATCGTCCACAACAGAGTCGGGCTGCAAATCAGAAGCGATAAACGTCTCTATGGCGCGAGTAATTTCCTTTGCCCGTTCACTATCGGCACTTGGCGCCTGCTTTAATGCTGTCGGGAGTAACGGCTGCTGCGACTCGTGTGTTTTCTCTTTGCTCCGGGAAGGGACGCGTTTGGACGGCGTCTCCGCAAATGAGTTTGCGTATCGGCGTATTAGCGCCGATGTTTGATACTCGCGTTGAGCAACGTTTACGCACAGTTACCGTTTTGTTCGCCCGTCATTGTTGGAACAGACTGGGAAACCAAAATGTTCCCACACAGGAGATTGATGCGTGGGTGATTTTGCTTGTTCCAGCTCAGTCTTGCTCTCGCTAGCCATTTCACAGTCAGCTAATCGTCCAGCAGGCTAACCAAAACAATGACGTTTTTCCCCCAGTAGCTCGAAACAATGGTCGGGCGTCGTCATAGTAACACACCTGTCATTCACCGTGCCACTAGATGCCGTACGAAACTACTCTCCTGCTCTGCAGATGGCTGCAACTCCGTAGCGTGGATGGAGAGACGGCGCAGCAGCTGCTACTACCATGTAGTGTTATCAAATGAAGATTCCTTTCTTTACACGCTGTTCATTTGGCTTTCTTGGTATCATTTAATATACATTTAGTATTTATTTAATTAACATCCAGGCCCCCCATGGAGGTCCGGGTCCCCTGTTGAGTCTTGTTTCCTCCCAAGGTTTCTTCCTATCATTTTTGGGAGTTTTTCCTTTCCGCTGTCGCCCTGGGCTTGCTCAACTTGGGATTGGCCTTTTAAGATCATGTATTACTGTAAAGCTGCTTTGAGACGATGCTACGTTGTAAAAAGCGCTAAAGAAATGGAATTGAAACATTATTTCATGATTTCCTTTTAGACCCGGCAAGAGCAGAGTAAAGCAAAAGACGACGTAAAGCTGGCCGGCCACGAGGAAGAGGAGCAGAAACAGGTCAGGATTTTCTCCAGAAATGCGTTAGGACTGAGAGCAAACAAGCGGAGTGACCACTCGTAGTGTATCATGAACTGTATCCATCATGTGATCAGTCAGGGATCCGCATAAATCTCAGCCCGCGTCTTCTAAAAGCTTTGCGATGAAAAGTGTTTCTTTATACGCCCTTTATTTTTTTTGCTTTCCCCTGTCTCCTGTAGGTTAAACCAGAACCTCAGTGTCCCACGAGCCCAAGCCAAAGCCCCAGCAATCCCCAGATCTCCGACCACTGCCGTCTGTACTTCGGAGCCATTAAGAAAGCCACCGCTGTGTTTGTGACGAGCCTTGAGGAAGGCCAGCCCCCCGAGAAGTTCATATCCCACAGTAAGTTGGTGATCATGGTGGGCCAGAGGTTGATAGATACGCTTTGGGGTGAAGCCCAGAAAAGACAGGACAGTCAGGATCTCCTGTGCAAGAGCAACCACCTGTGCGCCCTGCTCAAGCAGCTGGCCGTGGCCACCAAGAAAGCGGCGGTGCACTATCCTGACAAAGTGGCCATCCACGAGGCGCAGGACTTTGCCAAAGAACTGTATTGCCAGGCGCATCAGTTCCGCGTGTCTCTGGAATCCTAAGGAGCTTTGGACTCGACGTCAGCATGGCGTCAGCAGCTTGTGCCGGATCCATTTGGTGTTTAGGGTTAGCCAGTTTTTTTGATGTCTCAATATACACGTACCGCCACTTTATTAGGTACATCTTGCTAGTACCGGGTTGGACCCGCTTTTGCCTTCAGAGCTGCCCTAATCCTGTGTGGCATATGCTCAGCGAGGAGCTGCAAACATTCCTCAAAGATTTTGGTTCATATTGACGAAACATCACGCACAGATGTGCCACCTGCTCATCCATGGTGCCACGTTAAAAACCCATCCCAAATCTGGTGACCGTGGAGGCCGTTTGAGTACACGGTCATGTTCATGAAACCCATTTTTGAGAAGGTTTGAGCTTGGTGACATGGTGCGTTATCCTGCTTTAAGTAGCCATTGGAACATGGTACGCTGTCCACATAAAGGGGTGCACATGGTCAACAATACTCAGGTAGGCAGCGGTGTTTCAACAAATTGGTATTCAGGGGTACAGAGTGGGCTCAGAGTGCCCCACAGCAAGAAGGTCCCGGGTTCGATCCCAGGGTGAGGCGGTCTGGGTCCTTTCTGTGTGGAGTCTGCACGTCCTCCCCGTGTCTGCGTGGGTTCACTCCAGGTACTCCGGTTTCCTCCCACAGTCCAAAGACGTGCGTGTTAGGTTAAATGGTGTCTCTAAAGTGGCCCTTCGTGTCTGACTGTGTGCGTGACTGCGTGCGTGCCCTAGGACGGATTGGCTCCCCATCTAGGGTTGTTCCTGCAGAAGATAACGGATGGATGGATGGATGGGTGGGTGGGTACAGAGTGTGCCAAGCAAATATCCCCCATACCATTACACCACCAGCTGCCTGAACTGTCAATACAGGGCAGGACGGATCCACTCTTTGATGTTGCTTACGCCCAATTCTGACCCGATCATCTGGATCCCCTAATTACCAATTTTGGTTGAGCCTTGCAGATTGTTCCTAGCTGACCGGAGAGGCACCCGGGGTGCGCTTCCGCTCCTGTAGCCCATCTGCTTCAAGATTTGGTGCGTTTGGAGTTTTTATTCGAGTCACCTTCGCCTTCATATCAGCTCGAACCAGTCTGCCCATTCTCCCCTGAACTGCCCTGGCTGGATCTGATCTCCTGTCTCTAAACCCTAGGGGTGACTGTATGTGAAGGTCCCAGTAGATCAGCAGCTTCTGAAATGCTCACACCGGCCCATCTGTCACCAGCAACCACTTAAATCATCATTCTCCCTCGTTCTTAAACCCTCATTCCTCGGGTCGTCTTGACCACATCTACAGTACGTGCCAGAACGCCATGACATCACTGCCGTGTGATCGGCTGATTAGATATTTGCCTTAACGAGCGGTACAGGTGTAGCTAATAAAGTGGCCGGCGAATGTAGTTTGTCCAGTGCTTCTCTAAAAGCAGTGTACAGTTGGGGCAGAACGGATGTCCTAACCTCACGAAGCAAGGTTTATTATTTTTACACGCACGGAAAATTTGCACTTTTGCAGTGTCTTATTTTGCAGAAATTGTAGCCAAATTTCTTTTTTTTTTTCTTTTTTTTTTTTTAAAGCCCATATTTATACCTTTTGAAAAAAAAAAACCAAACATGTATATGTATAATATTTTGTGGCATTGTTTTATCTGTCTGAGCACTGTGTAAATATGTTCTTGGAACTTTGTGTTTCTTTGTTTTGTTTTTTTTGTTTTTTTACTTGTATGTTATTTTGTAAAACGTATACTGTGACCTTACCACTTGCGGTGATTTCTCGTCCTTTTCTCGTTGCCAAATAATGTGATGCTTTATTAAACAGAACCTGCTTAGATCATTTATTCAGGTTTACAGATATGCTTTTTATTTCTTATCAGTGAAATAATAGAAACAATAGATAAGGGGTCCTGTTGATCATGGGACTGTGGTGACCAAGTGGTTACGCTACCGGACTATGGACCAGAAGGTTCAGGGTTCAAATCCCACCTCTGCCACAGTTCAATCCCGCAGTGAAGCTGCCTCGGTCCTTTCCGCGTGGAGTCTGCATGTCCTCCTCGTGTCTGCGTGGGTTTACTCCGGGTACTCCGGTTTCCTCCCACAGTCCAAAGACAGGCGTGTTAGGTCAATTTGTGTCTCTAAAGTGGCCCAAGTGCGTGACTGTGTGTGTGTGTGTGTGTGTATGTATATTAGGATGGATTGGCGCCTCGTCTAGGGTTCTTCCTGCCCTTGGGCCCAGAGTTGCTGGGTAGGCACCGGCTGGCCCCGCCACCCCGTGTGGATTAAGCTGAAGACAATGGATGGATGGATTGATGGTTCTTTTAATATTCAGGATCCATAGTCCTGTCCTTATCACTAGGTGTGTCATGGTTGGGTCTGGTCATGCGAGGAAAGGTAAGGGTGTAAGGATGTGTAAAAACAAAGTAAACAAGAATAAACCAGGAGCTGTGAGGTGACGCTGTGCCATCCCCGAGTCATCTACTAAACATCTTGGCCCTCAACGGCATTCACATACCCCCAGGGCCTCCCCAGTTTCGAAATGTCACGTCTTTCACGTCTTTTTTTTTTTAGATCCTTGGTTCACACCCTACCTCGGACGCCTGTGTGGAGTTTGCATCTTCTTTCACGGTCAATCATGCATTTGAACTGAATGTACAGGTACTCAGGAGGTACAGCTGCCAAACACGCACGCCCACCGCCGCAGTAACCGAGGTTCGAGACCCAGACCCAGGAAGATTCGCCTGCAAAAAGACAAACGGGGGTGAATCGTGAACAAAATGACAAGGACAGGAACAACAAAAGCGCGCGAATATCTGGCGCCATCTGGTGGTAGTGAGCTGGAACTGTGCACTCTTGCAGTTTCGCCTTTCATTACAGCGCGCGGTTACTTTGCTAAATTCCGTCGTTGTTATTATTCTCTGTTTTATGACATCTTTATGTTGTTATATTGAATTAACGGGCAACTCAACTGATGTCAGGATGCTTTGAACATGTCCGCACCTACTGGTTTTGTAGTATCTGCAGAGATCCACCTTGACCACGTGCTGTGAGGATCCTCTGAGTTATTGCGAGGTATTGAAGCTTCTTTTATTCATATTCTGTACCAATTCAGAGTCATGGTAAGCACAGGCTTGGAACCAACCCCAATACATCTTAGAGAACAGATCCTAGTTCCTAGATCCTAGTTTGGAGCAGCCAGCTGGTGGTTAAGGTACTGGATTTTACATTTCATACAGTCTTACAGTCCAAGCAATGGTGGGTTAAGGGTCTTGCTCAGGGACCCGACTGTGGCAGAGGTGGGATTTGGACTCTGGACCTTCTTGTCCATAGTTCAGTACCTTAACCGCTAGGCCAGCACAGTCCTATCTGTTTGGATTCTGTATAGGTCAGTGGTTTTATAGGTTTGTACTATATTTGTTAAAGTTTCCATTGCAGTGCATTTGTCGTAGGCTTTCCTTTCTTTAGTTCATATTTTCTGCTCGGTTTTACACCAGCGTTCCCCATCTGGGAATAAAAAGCTTGTGATCTTTAAGTGTATCAACATACAGATTCGGTCCAGATGATCATTCATCATGCAAAGAAGGACAGTGGGATATAAATATGGCATGGATATATGGATGGATGGATGAATGTGCTAAGTATGGTCTGATACTTACAACGTCCAGTGACCAGTATGGGTTAAATTGGTCCAGTGTCTGCAAGAAGGGTCGTAGCTGTACTGGTGTAGTGTGCTGTAGTACGGTTATGTGTATGTACATACATCTGCTGATTGATAAGCTTAAAATCCGTGGGCCATTTTGGTGATGATAAACCTTAACCATAGTAAACCGGGCCAGTTCACCCAATAAAACCAGAAAAAAAAACTGTACCCTGTAATGTGAATTTAGAACGTGATCATTCTGCACAGCACAGCGGGGTGGCGCATGACAGCTGTTAAGGTACTGGACCTGGGGCATCCGGGTCGTCGGACCCACTCAAAACCGGTTTCTTTTCTTTTCTTTTTTTGCATAATAGACGTCTGTAAGTATGAAAAAGAGAGACAGCAAAGGTAACGATAACTCATATCCCTTTGCTATATATAGGACCTGATGGTCCTGGGTTCAAATCCCACCTCCGCCAAGCTGCCACAGTTGGGGTCTTAAGCAAGGCTCTTGACCCACCATTGCTTCGATTCTAAGACTGTATGAGTTGTGTGTCGCTCTGGATAAGTCTGCTAAATGCCGTTAATGTAAATGTAGTCAACCGGACTGTGTTGGACTCGTGGGTAAGACACTAG
>JAUZST010002337.1:1864-18139 GCA_034779995.1 Parotocinclus haroldoi | reverse complement strand
TTATAGCACGTCCCGTCTTGTAACATAGGGCATGTTCGATTAATCGGACCAGCCGGTTATTAGGACCAAAACGATCATGTCCCGATGTGGCCCCGTTAACCGGAATCGGCTGTACTTGCTTAACACAGCTCACAGTTGGTATGAGGTGGCATTTTGCTGAGTGTCCTCACGACAGCAACACGTGGGATGGTGAGGATAGGATGAAGTCATAGGTTATGTACTCATGAAGTAACAAGAATGCAAAAGACTTGTATTGCGCTTCACACCCAGAATGCTGGGACGTTTATGCGCCATCAGTCCCTGTGCACGATGGCATCGTTTGTCTTTAAATTCGATATTTCACAGTGAAAGCATGACTAATTTAATGGTTATGACACACTTGCTATCTAAGCAAATGGCTTCCGCTTGATCATTTGACACACTCACTTTCCTCTTCTCTCTCAGGTATACTCTTACAGAGGGCGATTTCCACCACCTGAAGAAAGCTCGACTGACCCAGTTGCACATTGCCCCTCCAGCACTTAACATTTTGACCATCATGGAGTGTGACTCACCTGAGAACAGCATCACCCTAAAAGAACAGATGCGTCACAAACCATCCCGCTCTATATTTCAGGTAATAAACATTCATATAGACAGTCTATTGCAAAGCTATCGGACATGTAATCAGGTTACCAAACAGAAATGCTGTGATTTCTGAGCATTCAGCTAAATGTACTAAATGTCCTGTACGTCTCTAGCCTGGGGAAAACACCCTGTCCGAGAATCCAAGTTGTGCCCTACCTGGAGACACACTGAACTCCATACTGGACACCAGTTTCCCTTCCAGCAATGAAGGTGGCTCTGAATCACCTCGATCAAAGATGGTGAGTTGATATTGTGAAAACGAACAAAGATATAAATAGTCTCACGCTACATGATTAACTACTTCTGTTTCTAACGCAATCATCACATCTTTATATATGGAACTGTAACTGGAGAAATACACTCACCGATTACTTTATTAAGTACACCTTCATGTTTCCGCAATCATTATCCAATTTATTAGTTTCTCTTACCATACAGATCCTCTTTGTAGTTCTACAGTTACAGAAATTAGTCCATTTGTTTCTTACATACTTTGTTTGTCTCGTTTACTGTAATGGTCAGGACCCCCAGAGTAGCGATGATCTGGGTAAGAAGATAGTGGATCATTCTGCTGGATCAATGCTGCTGTAGCAGAGATTTTTAACACTGTGCACTCACAAATCTAAACAAATCTGTTAGGGTTCCTACCTTTTCCCCGGAAAGTTGCCTCGCTCATTGTCTTTACAGAGCGATCGGTGAGGCGGTTTGGTTTATATTTAGCGTTTAATTTATGACCTGATGGCGAACACCTGCTTCTTTCCCTATTTAAGGGGCAGTTTTAGCGTTGTTCGCTGCCAGGTCATTGAACTCGCTGTGCACCTGCGCAAACGCCTCGATACTCTGCTCGTTAGTTCAGTCTTTACGTTCAGTCGGTAACATCGGGGGGCATTTAGAGCTGAAGGATGTGAGGTATTTAGCCTTTTTAGGGAAAAATCCAGGTTTCCCCGTTCCGTTCCAGCCCAACTCTTATCGAGCCTCACTTCAGCCGGCTGCCCACCTCCATTTGGCGCTCCGGAAACGCCTATCGATTTGGGGAGCGTCCCAAATCACTCGCCTTTTCGTGTTCCGGAGTCCCCCCGTGCCTCGCGATTTTGGAGACGTCCCAAATCGGCACCTCATCGTGCTTTAGGCATGTTCGCCCACAGTCCTGTATGGACTCTGCCGCTTCATTCCCTGGCAGCTGATGGCGCCTGGGAGTCACGGCTGGTAGGGGCTGTGGCTCATGAAGCTCGCATCCTGGGTCCACAGCCAGAGGAGTAGCATCCGGACCCTGGCCGCCATATGCCGTTATTGGGTCGTTATCGGCGCCAAACCCCATATCTGGCCATAAAGGGCATCCCCCTGGTGTTCACTGCGGTTATTTGCGCATTGCTCCCTTTGGGATGCAACTTAGCGGCACGTCCTTTTCACCTTTTTAGTTTTCACGCGTTAAGAGATGCCTTTCGCACCTTTTTTCCACCATTTTAGTTTTGTTATATATGATTTCCCCATTTTTAATATACGCTGTGGAATTCCTCGGTCCTACCACATATCATAACAAAATCTACCTTAAAGCTCCTCCTTGTAGATGTAAAGTCAGAGACAGCAGTTCATATCTTGCTGCACGGTTTGTGTTAGTCATCCTCTAATCCTTCATCAGTGCTCATATAACGCTGGCTACAGGATGCTGGTGGCTGAACAGTTTTGACTGATGGACTATTTTCAGTCCAGCAGGGACACTGAGGTGTTTCAAAACAGCAGCACTGCTGTGTCTGATCCACTAATATCAGCACAAAACACCACAACTACCACCATGTCAGTGTGCTGATTCTCCACCCAAATAGTACCTAATCTGTGGTGGTCCTGTGAGGAACAGAGTAAAGGGAACTGACCAAGTAATGTAGAGAACCAGATGGAGCACAGTCTGTAAAAGTAGAACCGCACTGCTCACAAAAATCAGGGGGTTATTTCATTAGAGTATATTTAATTAGGGGATTTTTCATTATGGGGTATGCCCTTATTTTGTGAGCAGTGTATAAAGTGCTTTTGTATGTTAAGTGGAACTGATTAAAGTGACAATGAGTGTACCTAATAAAGTGAGTGTCTGAGCGTCGATATTAATAAACGCCTGGAGTCGACTTTAGATCAAACATTGAACTGACTCCAGTAGAGAGTGTGTGAAATCACTCTTCAGTCATGTTACCAGGTTTCTTCTTTTCTCAGACTGAGGCGATGGGAAGTGCTGCTATGAGGATGGAGGGTGACCCTCCATTGACAGCAGCATGTGGAACAACAGCAGAAGGTGGTAGCTCATCCACAGGGCAGGGTAGCATGCTACACTTCTTGTCACGTCTCAGGCGCCATGCAAGTCTGGAGGGTGCCAGTCCTTACTTCACCATTAAAAAGTGGAAGTTAGACAGCAGTAACAGAGCAGCCAGTCTAGACATGAGAGGTAAGAAATATTCCTACAAAGGACTACATGAGATGACTTGGAGTACTGTGCAAAAGTCTTAGGCCAACATAAGATTTGCTGTTTTAACAATAACAAAATGACTTTATATAACATATTACTAATAATTGGACAAAAATGGATTCCGAACTCTATAAATACTCTTTTCCATTAATCATCATTCTAATCTTTATGAGCTTAGCATATCTTAGCCTTTTCATCCATTCATTCCACTAAAAAAAGGGATTTCTTGGCCATTACCCTTCTAAGAATGTAGATGGGTCAACATGGCATCCTGATAAAGCTACCAGATGCTTCTATTGCTCATGTGTAAATGAGGGTCACACAAAATACTAAATACTTGCTACTGTAGCCTGTAGGAGTCTATATAGCTGTTTTTAATACTATATACAAATTTCCAGTATTTCCTGCCTGTATTTTAATGAGGAGTCTGAGAAATAATTATATATGGTCATTATCTAATTATCATCTAATCTAGTGGTGGCCCAAGGCAAACTTCGCTCAGAATGGTAAGTGCACATGGAGGCTGAACAGAGGCACTAAACATTTTCGTGATAAATGTTGACATGATTTATTTTTCTTAGAATTAGGGAGTATGAGTTAATTCATTATATTATCATTAACTGTATACCTTTTACATCTAGTATGTAATTTGCCATTCAAGTCTTCAGTATATAAAAATGGTGACACTGATTTTGAGTCCACACTGAGTGGGTCTACTTTTTATAGTCAAATCTCTTTTATTTCAGCCCCTCATGAACCATAAATAGTTATACCTAATGCTCTTGGGAGCCAGCTAAGTGCTGCAAGTGAGAACATGAAATACGTTGTACAATTGAGCAGAGAAGCAAGAAGTAAAACATGTTGATTGTTGAGGGATCCTTTATGACTTGTTTGGGAAATGTTGCTTGAGAGCAACATGACATCTACAAGAAAGCCAGGCTTAAGCACTATGTCGGTCTCAATGAACAGCCCTTTAGAGACCAATCAATCTAGGATCAATAAATGTGTAGGTCGAGTGGTAGTGCTGATAGCTGAGGGCTGACCACGAGCTCAGCGTGATTCAGAAGTGGCAGCAGACGAGAGCAGGGCAAACAAAGAGATTCTGTCTGCTAAATGAATGATGTAAAATTGCATTATCGTTCACCTGATGTGAAAGGTCAGTGAGCGTGACATGTTCATTTCCTCTTAATGAGCCCTAGATCCCATTACATCCTGTTATTACTGGAACACTGGCAAACCACAGAGCCTGGACATGGTGACCTCATTCGCTTCTGTGCATTCTGTGCATAGCTTTCTTTCTGCCTTCCTTGTAACGCCTATTTTACAGCTAAGCAATCCATTACTCTGATAAGAAACCATTTTAGACCCATGTGCTTTTATTCTGGTTCAGGATCCCCACGGAGGCAAGCATTTCAGAGGCAGAGGGCAGCAAGTGAAACTCTGGATCAGGGAGAGGAGGACTTCCAGCAATCAGGAGCAATTGCAGGAGCCGACTTTCTGCTGTGCCCCATGCCCCCTCACCCACAAGGTGAAGCACCTAGGCGACTCTCGGCTGGCTCATTGGAGCCATCACCTGCAGGCTTTCCACCCCCAACAGCCCCACTTAGCAGGTACAGTATAGGCATCCACTTCTTTATTCCTTGTTGCACTGGCTTATCTACACCAAAAAAAGTCTAATTCACTTAACAAATAGGCATTGTTCTGGAGGGGACATGTTCTCTTGCTTCTCTTCTCTTTGGAGGGGGGTAAATTGCCCAAGACAGGAGAACGGACACTAGTATCCTGGCCAAGGAGGGACCACTAGAAGAGACTTAAATAGTCTTACAGATAAAATAATGATTGGATGGGATTAGTGCACTGTGTAAATGAAGCACTTTGGGCTGACTTCAAGTGGTGTAGTATGTGTTTCTGACCCTGTTTTTTTCCAGGCTGTAGTTTGTTAGCGATAGCTATGCTAGCCAGATTTGTAGGGCAGATCAAACATCTACTGTTTGTTCAAAATATACTCATATTATAGGAGTAAATATATTCATATTCAGGGTAAGATGCTTGCAATATTAATTGGCCTCCCTTATGTAAGATATTACTATATTATTATAATATTATAAGAAATATTAAATATAAAACACTGCTCATACAACGTGTTGGGTGATGAAATGAACTGAAATAAAACCTATGGCACTGACTTCACAAAATGATTCCTTCATTTTACCATATTCTTACCGTTTCGAAGACTACACATTATTTGTTCCTATGTGAACTCAACAATGAATAGATTATTTTATCAAGTAAAAGCCCACATAAATCATAATGTGCCAAGAGGGTGAGTAGAGAGGATTCCTGGCACCACATATATACTCATGGCACCCTAACTCAAAGTCATTACTTAAAAGCCACTGGGGCTGACTAATGCACCACTGTAGTTGCCTCATCACTAATAACTAGTATGACTCAGCACCTGCTGTCAAGATGACTCACTTTCTTTCCATTTCGCTGTCCTGCAGGTTAGAGGTAAAGGCGGTTTTGGAGGTCAGATTTGGGGCTGAAGAAGGTAAGACTCAATCTGTCCACATCCCAGAGTCCAATGGGGCTCAAGTGGATAATGAGGTGGATGGAGGGGTTATACTTGGCGCAACTGGTGGAGAAGACACTAATGCTGAAGGATCCACCGACTTTGGCTTTGTGACTAGACAGGAAAGCATGGATCATCCTAACATGTACCGGGACATCTGGAGCTTACGTGCATCGCTTGAGCAGTATGCTTCCTCTGATCTGAGCAGCAATGACAGAGACTCCACACGCAGTGATGCTGATAGCATCTGTTCAATTGGGGGCACTAGTGCCAGCAGGACAGGTGTGCCCAGTTACCAATCGCAAGATATAGATGATGATATTGATGGGTGTGGGGAGCTACCCTATGATGACGTGGTTAGAGAGGCGAACTATAGGAGAAACGGCAGGGACAGCATGGACTCGGAGAGAGGCAGTGACAGCGATGCTGTAAGCAGGAAGCTTCTGCAGATGGACAGCGGCTATGCTTCTATTGAGGCTCCGTGCAAGGCACCAGAGGAACTCCGTCTGTTCGGAAGCACCACCGGCAAAACGGCATCGGAAAGGCGGCGCTTCTTCACAAATGCTGGCCGGAAGGGGACGGTGTGCGAGAGTTTCGAGACACGCCTCTTCAAGGAGGAGCTTGAAGATGAAGCTACAGAGAGCAGCATTAAAATAGAGTCAAAGGGTCCTGGCACCGAGCCACAAAGCGAACCAAGCGTTTTACTCAGAGACCCTGCTGAAGCGCAGGCACAACCCAAACCTAGGTCTCACTTTCGTCGGCGAGACTACAGCATTGATGAGAAGACGGAGGCTTTGTTTAATGAATTCTTGCGTCATGATCCTCAATTCGATCAGCAGGGTTCGCCTTCTCTTCGGCATCGGCACCGTTCGCGGATCCACCTGCGCAAGCAGTGGCAGTCCACCAAGCAGTACAGTGACCCCGGAGGGGCACGCTACTCGCCTTCCTTGGAGAGACAGCGCAGCTATGCACTGCGAAGGGGCGACAGTGCCAACTACCCACTGGACACGCGATATCACAGCACCCTGCCGCGTATTGCTAGTGCTGCAGAAGAGGAAGCCAACGAGGGAGCAGTCGGTGAAGATACGGAATCGTCCAAGGCCCAGGGCTCGGGACCGATGCCTGAGGACAACTCCAACAACAGCAGTAACAACACCAGTCCCGTAGTAAAGCCAGTAATGGAAAGTGACCCCAATTTGCTGTTTTGCAGCCATTCACAAGACAGCAGTGTGGAGGACACTGGGGTAATGAAGGATTGTGTGGGTGCTGGGCATCCCATAAGGCCACACAGACGGTCGCAGGTGGTGGACATGGACACTGGTCTGGTAAAGGCAGGTGACATTATGTGGCATACAGACATGGACGTGGACGTGTGCATTTCAGAAAACCTCTATCAAGCAGAGAAGGAGCCAATGGACAAAAGTTACATGCATAGTGTTGTGAACACCAGCACTTCAGACAAACTGGTGAGCAACCTAGATGAGCGGCTTTACACCAGTCTGAGGAGGACTCGGGGCAGTCAGGAGCGCATGGCGACCCTGACCTGCACCTCCCCAGACCTCAACCAGGATTAACAGCCCTAGAAGGCACTAAATGAAAGACTTCTCTGTCAGCAGAACACCTCAGAGTATGGAGGAGATAAACTGGGTAAAGCTTGAGGTGTGAAGGCCAGCCAATGTCCCTCTATCATAAACTCATATCAAAAGCTGTCCTCAGATTAATAATGCATGTGTGTAGTATTGACAGCCACTCTGTTCTTTAGTGCAGGATTGACCGGGCAATGCTGCTATCACAAAGTAGGGAAAACCTAGTAAAAATCTTTATGCAGGAAGTGACGTTTAAATGTTGACTATGTACTTTCTTTTAAAGAGTCAGTGTCGACACTTCTAAAGCTGCACTGTGAAACAAAGAAAACTACGGTGCTTTGGGAAACATAATTCCTCAGCAAAAAGTAATAACCACTTACTTTGCACTTCTGTTAATTACAATTTAGGAGAAGCAGCGAGGACAGAAAATGAGCTCAGCTTCTCCCAAAGGTCCAGTTTCATAATGACTTGATCAAAACCAAATTTAGCTCAAATATGGGTCTCTCCAATACTGCCTACATTATTCTTCGAATTCCTAATCCAATTTCTCCCTTCATGTCTGAGATTAAAGCGATTTAGTCATTAATTCCTCATGATTCAATAGTGTCCCTCGTTAATCCCTGTGTCAGTTCTTGCTCAGCTTTGCTGTTTTTAACACGGCACATCATGCTTGTGAAAAGTAACCTCATATAAATGTTAATAGCACACATCCAAAAAGATAGGCAAGTAAAGCAAGTAAAATGCATATTGCACTTTTGATTGAGAGGAACTTTACTGCTCCCCAGGATTCATGCTATTTATCTCATTTTCTCCAAGTGTCCTTGATTGTACGATGGTATCACTCTTAGGAGGTAAAGGCATCAGAAATGTCACTTACTAGTCACTTTCCATTTTATACCTTGGTATTATTTCTAGGCAGCTTTTCAGTATGAATTACTTATTGTATTTATCAATGACCTACTTTGTTATATGTTATATAAAAAGAGCTATGAGCGCGCTATGATCGAGCCAAGCAGGCTCAGGCTTGATCATATCAAAGTGGACGGGTATATGGCTCATTGTTCGCAGACAAAAAAAAAAAAAGCGTCATACTGATTGCCGGAGTTTTCAACATAAAATCAACTGAAAAAGGCATTGTTTTTGGGTAGGGATGTTAAACTATGTCTGAAAGCTCACCTGGAATTTTCATACATCATTGACAATACATCGGTCAGTCGTAGCAATACATCCATCTGCTTTTTATTGCGTAGATCCCATTTGTGACACCAAATCTCTGACCTACCAAGGCAAGGAGTCCCTCTGAAGGTGTTCTCCAGTATGTGGCACCAAGAGGTCAATAACAGATCTTTTATGTCTAATCAACTAAAGTTGCAAGGTGGTACCTCCGAGGCTCTCACTTGCTTGTCCAGCACATTTCAGATGCTTGAACAGATTGTGATCAAATCCTTGAGGTCTGTCAAAGTAAAATCCACACTCATTACAGGACGCAAGGTTTCTTAGTAGAACATGGTCCAAGCCTCTGATGGCTATGGCTGATTGGTGGGAAACTGGGCGGAATGCTGACGTTGCATAGTCACATTTATTAAACTACGTCTGCAGCTGAAGATCGCTTTTTACATTGGTTCATATAAGAGTTTCGACTGTAAAATACTAACCCTGCTGTTCCACAGTAACCTAACACATGGACCCTATCCACCAAGCACTAGTCCTTAAGGACATAAAATCATCAGAAATCAATACACACTCACATTTTACTGTTACTTTGTTCTCACATTACACATCGAGTAGTAAGCAGTTGAACAGACCGCCTTTAAGCACGATCTATTACCTGAAGTAGATGATGCAATAACAGGAACCTCCAAAAATCACATTAAGGGGGGGCATAAATAAATGCAGGTCAAAAATAGTTCATAGGGTGCTATTATGAGACGGGGGGGTTGCACTCGAGATCAGAGAGAATATTCAGCTCTTACCTCGTTCTCGCCTCTGTAAATCGGTATTATCTGCATAATGAGGCATTCAGTCTGGTTTTATGGACGAATCTTCACCTTTCTCGTCAGCACAGCGGCACAAGATGTTGCACAGCTCCAGATCACCGGTTCGATCCTGACCTCTGACTCAGTCTGTGCTGAGTTGTCCTCCGCATGCCAGTGTTAGTTACTCTGGTTTCCAGTCCAAAGACATGCGTTAGGTTAATTGCTCACTCTAAATCGCCCCATTGTGAGAGTATTTGACTAGTATCCACAACGTCACAAATAGCTATTCCTCTTGGCATTAAATAAAAGGAGCACACATCCTCTGCTGTCTCATAGTATATTTCTATTAATACATAATGCTATGACATAAAATAAACAATTACCTCGATCACTGAACATAGATCTATACTTACTAATAGGAGGGGTTTTTTCATTATGGAATATTTCATTTTGATGTATCCCCTAATTTTTGTGAGCAGCATATGAGGTCGCATGTAGTAAACAGTTCAGAACACCATCTATGTTCACTAGGCCATGCCGATAGACACATATACAGTATACTGGATATAGACATACACACAGTTATATATTATTACATATATTTATATAGTGTATACACACACACACACACACATCAGTACACACCCAAGAGGTCAGTCACATGCTATGACTCATGCTAGAGAAGCATGATCGACACCACTGTGCTCAAAACTCAGCAAAAAAGAAAGCAAAAAAACATTACAAGTCATAATAGCTGAATTACCAATTACTAAACTAGTTTTATTTCATTTAATTATTTTGTCCTGCTCCCCAATAATAACTCGATGTAGGGGCCACAGGTTAAACTGCTCACAAAAATAATAGGGAGTATTTTAAATTAAATACCCCCTAATATATGAGCAGTATATATATATATATATATATATATATATATATATATATGAGACTCAATAGACCACTTCTGTGATATGTAATGTCATAACATCTCTGTAAAAACACTGTGTGTGTGTGTGTGTGTGTGTGTGCGCGCGCGCATTTTGACCCAAACTCCAACCAAAAGGTGGTTGAGGAAACAGTAGACTAGTGACTGTACTTTGTGTTTGTGGCCGACAGATCCCACTGATGCACAGGTCTGCATGTGAGAAGAAAATAAGTAATGATGTAGAACGTTTGACTTCCCTGTAGTTTTACTGCCATCTCATGCCAGTCCTTTTACTAGAATAAATGGTTATGCATTGGTACCTCATTTGTTTATCGACTCCTTTTTTAAAAAAAACAAACAAATAAAAAACAGGTTTCTGAAGATTCTCTGTTGCACTAGTTTGTATTTGCCCACTTAACAGAAAGATCAGAGGGGTGTATATCCAGGAAGAAAAATGGAATTGCTATTTCACGACTGACAGTTTCAGGTCTTGCCCACACGATAGTAACTGATGAACAACATTTATATCATTGATCAGAAAATCCCGGCCTTTAAAGGTGCAGACATTGCACCAAATGTAAAGCAATGAAAATATTTTACCTAATGAGGGTGTAGAATGTCCTTATTAGGTAAAAAAGAAAAGCTAAGTAACTTGCATTCAGTGTGTACAATATCAAACCAAACCTTTACTTTCTTCACACAAAATGGCAGTTTTATTGAGTTCAGCGCCGCTTTTCAGACAGCTTCTTACACATGATGCATCACATTAGGTACATCTTTCTCAGATAGACTACAGTATGTAATTTTAGGAATGGTGTATTTACACTGCTCACAGAAATTGGGGGATATTTCATTTTGAAATAACCCCGAATTTTTGTGAGCAGTGTAAATGGTATGTGGAATGATGAGTGCTTAATCAAGTGAGTGTTTAAAATCTCTATAGTCTATAAAATCTTTAGTCTATAGTCTCTTAAATTGGATAAAAACATATTGTCTAGCTGGGATTGAACCCCAGTCTGGGTTTGAAGCTTGAAGGCGAGGGGAGGGGTTATGGAGACCTATGGTACAATTGCATGGATTTTGCAGTGAAATCCAGCTAAGAAATAACTTCCTCAGAAACGGCCAGACTTGTCAATATTTTTAATATCATCTAGTTATAATTATAAATGAGTCTGAGCTCATTTTGAAATACCCCCAAATCTATCTATCTATCTACCTCTCTCGCTCTCTCACACACACACACACAGTGCAGATGGATCTTCAGCTTCCTAACCACGAGACCAGAGACAGTGAGGGTGGGGAAGCACATCTCACCATCCCTAACCATCAGCACAGGAGCACCCCAAGGCTGTGTACTGAGCCCGCTCTTGTACTCACTGTACACCCACGACTGCGTTGCCACGTCCAGTGGTTCAACCGATGACACCGTTGTGATGGGCCTGATCACAAACAACAACGAGCAGGCCTATCTCGAGGAAATTGCAAACCTGGAGACCTGGTGCCAGGACAGCAATCTCCTCATCAGCACGAACAAGATGAAAGAGCTGATCGTGGACTTCGCTAAGAGGCAGGAGAGACGCTACCACCCTGTTCGAATCCTTGGAGCAGTGGTAGAATGGGTGGAAAGCTTCAAATACCTCAGGGTGCACATTACACAGGACCTGACATGGACACAACACATTAGTAGCCTGGTGAAGAAGGGCCGACAACGTCTGTACCATCTCAGACGCTTGAAGGACTTCAGACTTTCCAACAAGGTCCTGAAGAACTTCTACACCTGCATCATAGAAAGTATCCTCACCGGGAACAGCACTGTGCAGGACAGAAGGGCTCTCCAAAAGGTGGTGCAATCAGCTGAATGCATCTCACACACACACAGCTCTCTGACCTGCAGACCATCTACAAGAAGCGGTGCTGTACCAACTCCAGGAAAATAGTGAAGGACCCGAGCCATCCCAACCATGGACTCTTCTCCCTGCTGAGGTCAGGAATGTGTTACCACACTCCACTCCCACCCTAAAGTACCATCGCACTTTATACACACATTAATTACACCCCCATTGTAAATATCAGCTACAATAGTTCTTATATTTGATTATATATCTTACTTCTCTTATTCTTTTTTTCTGTATGCATCATATCACACGCTGGAGCTTTGCACTAAGAATTTCACTTTATGTTGTACATGTATAACAATGCACATGACAATAAAAGCCTAAGTCTATTATGGATGTGTTTTTTCCTGGCATCTTGCTAATTGTTCCAGGTAGTGAAAAGATGTAATCAAATTCCCATGTAAGCATTCTGCAGGCCAGTCCAGATGTGTGACTGCTCCTGAATGCTAATCATGCCAGTTAGTCACATTTGCAGCCCTATGAACAATCAGAATCATGGAATAAAGGGAAGAGAACATCATGTCCCTCTCTACGATAACAAACAAGAAGCAAAACCAGATTGCAGGTACCAGCAGGTTAAAATGTACTGTCGATTAAACCCAGTGACCCATTTCCACGTAATTTAAACACCACCAAAACACAGAACCTTGTCCTGCTTAAAGCCCACCTTACAGACAGTCAGTCTTAAAAGCTGCCTTGAGAGCTGAGGCCTAGCATCACTCACATAAAAGCGAGAACAAGATTCATCAGACCAGATAACACGTTTCTAGTCATAAACATGGGCGTCTTCTGAAACACTGGAACCTGGCGTCCTTGTGAGCAGAAGTGAGAAAAAGCCACTCTGATGTTCATGGCATGCATGGTGGGTTTTTTCCAAACCTATGTAGTGAAGGATCTGTGCTGACTTATGAAAGCAATTCGTACCTGGAAGTGGAGTGATTTTTATACGCCCTGTCCACCAGTTTCGTCTTTCAATCACAAATTGAATCAAACTTCCTCTACACTGAGATTTTAGCCACTGCTGGTAGACCGGTATGACTGTACGCTTTGATACACCTGCAAATTTACCTACTTCCTTCACGCTACAGCCTATGGCACACCACCTCGTCATATTTGAATTTCATTGCAAACCCTGTTTGCATTGATAGTATAGTAATTGTTTTTAAAAAAGTAATTGTATTTAATAGCCCAATCATCCTTGTGCAACACCATCTGCAAGAGCCTAAAGTTACGACCTTCGTAAACACAAAAGGTGACTAATTTTATAACAGAGCAAACATTAGAAAACTGTAGGGAGCTTACAATAGAACATTTTATTTACAATTTTAAAGCTCCGTTTCTAGTATTTTCAGTTAATTGCAGGGAACTAAAGGTTTTTTGAATAGTTATTTAAGAAAAGGGGCATTGTTTTGTATCGTGTACACATCAGAAATAGAAATAAAGAACACTGAATCGTGAATCCAGTATTGAGAAGTTTAGCGTTTCACCCCTAAATACAGAGGAACCTCAGAAGTCAAACGCAATTCAGAGATAATGAGGAAGCATTAGGCGCAAATTCAAAATCTTATAAAATAACTTTTTGTAATTTATTGTAGAACTGGGAGCAAAAAAACTTTAATAGACCATTTCCGAGGTCCTGCTGCACCAGTACATCATATAGCTACTGTGGGGACACAAGTCAATTAGCCGCCTGTGTTTACTCAGTCCAATAGTTTGCTTTTTAGTAGGATGTGTTTGTTTGTGTGACGTATTAACACTTTGGTTAAGAGTACAGTGGATGGGAAAAAATTGATTCGGTGTGCATCTTTTGATGTATTGGAACAAAATATTACTGTATTGAAGCAAAAATATTGTAAATTAATTCCCACAGTGAAAATTAAAAGAGATTAGGTTTAGGCTTGTAAAAAAAGAACAAGGAGCGATTTAACTGCGCACGAAGATCCCCTGAAACGTGACTAAATGAATCGAAGTGGAAGTGAGTCACAAAACATACATTTTAGTGAACTCTCATCACAGCAGCTCCAACCAGCATCAGCAACCTGAGAGCAAAATCTAAAAACACAGAACTCGGGAGAGGAAGAGGCTAAAATATACCTTCCAACAGACATCGTTATATATAGTATATATATATGACAAGCTTGAATCGTTACTGAATCCGACCCACTCAAGCCAAGAAAATACACACGAATACTAAAATTGGTTTGGTTGTGAGGTATTTTATATAAATAATAATTAAAAATGTTTATTGAAAAACAAAAAAGAAACAAAAGGAAACCTAATGTAGAACAAAAAAAAAACCCAAACAAACCAAACCATCCTGCGTTAAGCAGGTGTCGGTACACTGCCTATACGGATCAGATCCTCCCCACCAAAGCACTTCACAGCATGCAGTTTTTTTATATAGGTATAATTATCATTAGCATTCTCAGTATGGCTTCTATATAATAATAATAATAATAATAATAATAATAATAATAATAACAACTGATATCTCTTGTCATCATTTATGCCATTCCTTTACATAACTCATTGCTCACCATAAACTGCAGTTAATCACTGTAAAATTAAAACATCACCTAAATAACGCAACACTGAGGTCAGATCCGATGGGCACCTGCAGCTCGGCACGAGGGGGATAACGCGAAACCGGCCACACGTCTTTGGGCGCTGATTTGTGGCAAAACGTTGGGGGCAAGTGAATGCGAAGGCAGAGAATTAGAGAGGAAGAGAGAGAGAGAGAGAGAGAGAGAGAAGAATACAAAAGAGAATGAGAGCTTCACAGAGTGCGAGAGAGAAAGAATATCCATGGGAGGAAAAAACATAGGTTTCCTCCCTCTTACAGCATCCCCGACTCAAGTCAGTCATTTACAGGAAGAAACCAAAAATGTTAAATATCCGCATTTCCTGGCATCGTTTCCGTTAAGGTTCATTGTCCATGGTGAAGTACGTGTCAGGAACTGTGGGCTTGTGTTTACGGCTGCAGACTCCAAAACAGAGGACGAGAAAAATAATAAACCTGCAGAGCAGACAGAAATTAATTAATGATGCATCAGTGCATTCCTGTAGAACAACGACAGAGCCAAAAGTCAGGAAATGCTAAAGTAGTGACGAGAAAGCATCTTATGTAACCAATTAGAAAATTATACTTAAACACCTGACGACCTGGTGCAGTCATTCCAGTGATTGGATGACATGTTTTACATTAAAGATGCACCCATCGATCCGTTTGGTTTTCAGGGGGTTTTTTGGCCATAGGCAGTGATTGGCCGATCAGATTCGAATGACTCAGAATTAACTTATGCAGCCCACGATGGCGACGGTGGCACAAACACAGCCACACATTACCTACATAGTGATTTTACTACCTTTAATGCAGGCTAGGTGCCTACAGAGCTATGATGAAAAGTAAGCTTAGATTTCGGTTGTGTTTGAAGTGCAATTGAAAAGTCCCCCTAAATAGTGCAGTGCTAAAGAGATGGAGGAGGTCATAATTTTTAGGCATCTTGTTTCAAACATAGTCATGTGTTCACGATGGAAGCTTGCACGTGGAGCGTGCCGTTTACCATAAATGGATGGAAAATATGAGGAGTGGACAAACATCCCCGAAAAGCTAATTTAATAAAACAACAAATTTACAAATTTGATTAAATGTTCAAAACAGTAGTACCCTGCTGAATATCTGAAATTTGACAAATCTAACAAAGGTAAAGAGGTTAATGCAAAAGCTAGCGAGAGCACAGACATTGCCATCTTTAACAAAGTTTCCATTAAAAGAAATGTTAAAGCTAAAATTGGAATCGGTGCATCTCTAGTGTCTACATACATTATTCTGATGATTAAAGACATTTGCCCAAATGTGGCATTTAAAATATTACTAAGCCAGCACATCTTTTAGCGCTTCCTAAATTAATGAAACATAATGAACCGATTCCTATCTAAAGTGAGCTAACTAAACAAATCCCTGGAGCCTCGACTCTAAAACGTAACATCACAAATACATTCATGAAGCGTATTTAGTTTGTGACTTTTGGTCTCGCAGTTCTGCATCATCTCCGTTTTTCTCCCCCTTTCCTTTTGGCTAAGTGAACGATCTGAGTTGTTACGTAAAAAGTTTACTACGCAGTCTCTCTCTGCGTTACGTCAGAAGAATCAGAAAAGTGGCTCCCACATACAGTCTCCCAAACAGACTGGTCTACTACAGAAACTCCGGGGGAAGACGGGGGGGGGGGGGGGGGGGGGTGTTGT
>JAUZST010002336.1:0-18141 GCA_034779995.1 Parotocinclus haroldoi | reverse complement strand
CACACACACACACACACACACACACACACACACACACACACACACACACACACACACACACACACACACACAGATGACTCCCACGATTAAACAAATAGTCGTTGGAACAGTTCAAAAGTCTCAAAACTGCACCACCGGCACTGCTTTGGCCTCACTGGTGCCTTGTCTGTTAAGTTTCGTCTGCTTTCTGTACGTGTGTGATTTGCGAAAGTAGATCATTTTTATTGCTTTATAAGAATTATAGCACCAATAGTTATTATAGTTAATTTTATGAAACAATGCTTGCTCATACCTGAGCAGGAAATGATCTGTCATAAACAGTGACAACCAATAGGTCAGAAACGAATGTGTTATGTATGTACGCATATTTATTGCATAGAATCCATAAGTCATCCATACAGTAAATCAAGTAGGACTCTGTGATATAACTCATCATTTAAAAGAACGAGACTCGGGTACATAAGGAGAAAAACAGATGTACTAAATATAAGCTATATTATGAAATCTTGTATTCAGAAAAGGACTACTGATCTAAACTTTTTTCATATAGAACCATTTCATAAATGTAGTACAAACACATGGTAACTATAGACATTTAAATAAAAATGAGACTGACTAAAATTCAAAAGGACAAATAGACAACACATTCATTCTCTGATAAGCATTTGGGACCTTGACAGTTGCTATAATATATATGTATATGTATGCAATATATAATTTTAAAATATGGGGAGATTAGAAGACAGGCCTGAATAACAATGGAAATTTAAGGAGAGAGTTGAAAGTGAGAGGAAGAGAGGGCTCAGTTAGGAGTGTACTCTGTATACACTCAATAAAGAAGCTGTTGAATCAAAGCATTTGGCTGAGGCACCCCTGTGTGTATGTGTGTGTGTGTGTGAGTGAGTGTGTGTGTGTGTGAGAGAGAGAGAGAGAGAGAGAGAGAGAGAGAGAGACAGAGAGAGACAGAGAGAGAGAGATGACATCACAAGACAGGAATACAACCACAGGCTACAGAAGGGCAATACAATGCAGGCTCATTCTAAAACACACATGCACATACACAATAACCTCATCAGCCACTTTATTTTTTACACCTTGATTGTACAGTGTTGGTTTCAGAGCTGCCTTAAGTCTTTGAGGCATAGATTCGACAGGGTGCTGAGAACATTCCTCAGAAACTTTGGACCATATTGACATGATAGCATCATGAAGTTGATGCAGATTTGTCAGCTGCACAACCCTGATAAGACTCTCCCCGTTCCACCACAACACAAAAGGGCTCTATTGGACTGAGATCTGAATACGGTGAACTCATTGTCATTTTCACAAAAAACTGTTGCTTTTTTAATCAGCTCGAAGCGCTCTTGACCATCAAACAAGCATTTTCACCCAAACACTGCCTCTCCCTAGATATTTTCCTTAATATTAAATACGCTGTTTACTCTGAAACCCTAGATAAGGTTGTGTGTGAAAATCACAGTATATGAGCAGCTTGTAGAGCCCCGGCAAATACACTGTTTACAAAACTTAATTATTTCTAAATGAATATAAAGCAATTAAAAAAGAAGCATTCAATTTTATTTCATTAAACAGAATAATTGGAAAAGCAAATGAAAAGTCAAAGAAAGTTGTTTGATTACGCAAATGAGATGCAAACTCAGCATTTCCTGTGGGATCCTCTTCGTATTCATTTTGAAATATCCCCTAATTTTTGTATTTCAGATAAGGAACATATGAAGAAGTGTACCTTATAAATTGAATTTTATATTATGTTAAATGGGACATATTACAATATAGTGTTGTGCTTACCAATCATTATACTTTAAAATATGCCTATATTTTGGATAGTGAAGAGAACTCAAAACAGCAACAAGTCCATAAAAAACAGAGCCACATTTGTACATGCGATACAGTAGTAATATTACATAAAGCCTGCATTGCCCTGCAACATTCATCTGTGATTCATGCTACAGTATTAACGTAGAAAGAAAACCACTCAAGCCATTTCAAACAGCATGAATCAAAATGATTCTAGTTTCTGCTGTTTATCAGGGAAGGGATTTTCGAGGGACCAGCCCCTTTGGTCACATTCACACCTCAAATCATGAAAAGCACACTCTGCTACCCCATATTTCACATATGCTCGGACCAGCATACAACAGGAAGCACTAAACGGGGTGAAACAAAGAAGGCATCAATTATGCATGATAGTTACTTCAAACTCCTCCACAACCATAAATTATTGTATTTTACCTGACGTAAGAGCATCTAATTTCAATGAATGGGACTGTACCTGCTGTAGAGACTCCACTCAGTATAAGACTACAAGTCACGTAGGTTGTAGAATTAAAATGTTTTTTGTTGGCAAAAAATACTTGTATAGGAAAGCACTTTAAAATACATTCTTGTTTTTTTCCATGGGAATAAGTAAACACTCTTCAATCATAACTAAGTGACCAGTTGAAAAGCTAAAAGCTGTGTTTACAGCAGTTCTTAATGAAGTCTGACTACTGCATTTCCAACTGAACATTATGTCTAGTTTATACAAAATGATTTTAAACTGAAATTCTCAACTGTGAACCGAAACACATGATAAAGCTTTATCTGCATCCAGAGACAACTCAAGAGTTTTGCAAGCTGGAACAAAGAGTTCTTGATACTCTGATGACAAATTACCACTCAGGCACGTCCACCTCTTACTCACTTCTGGGAAGTGTACTGTGTTTGTTTACACAGAAACGTTTATGACACGTAAATGCTTTGTGTATGATATGTACACAATGCTAGTGGCAAGGGTAGAGGACAAGGATATTTGAGTCAACAGGATGCAATATGGGCTTTAGACAACTGAAACATTAGGACGAAAAGTACACCAAGGTGCTCTCGGTGCTGAAATTGTGTCATAAAGCTTGTCAACAAACTGCTTCAATCACTCAAGAGATGCGACATTGTTGAGCAACAACAGACTTTAAACCACAGCGTTTAAAACAACTTCATTCAGCCAACCACACTGCACAAAACACACAGCTGTAGTAAAGAATTAATTGTTTAGAAAAGCAGCATGAAAGTAGATCTCTTGACTCCGCTATGAAAAGGGCAATTAAAACAATCCAAAGATTCTGTCAGCTTCGGCACTAATGAGATCAGACAGGCTGAATTCTGAGATGTCAGAGGAATGATTTGTTGTTTAACAAGCCAGTGCCTTGAGCTCCTAGCAAAGCACTAACGTAGTGCTAAAGCAACCCCACTGTAAGCTGTCAATCCAGTGTTTACACAGCGCACCCCTCCCTCGTGCATTCTTTCTCTCTTTTCGCCTAGAATTCATCTTCTTTTGATCCAACATTCAAAGGTAGCGGTGGGTTTGATGGACGCGCTAGGCTAAGAGCTGTTCCAGACGCTGGTGCGATAAACTGCCATGTGATGACAGGCTGGAGCGTCTGAAGGCACATTTAAAGTGAGGAGAACAGCATGTTGTCTGGAGTGACTCGTACTAGACGAAACTGATCAGATACAAATGCAGTTCAAAGGCAGAAACTACTAACACATAACCGCGTTGCACACAGCGCAAAAGAGTCTTGCTATGGGAAACCACCAAAACTAATAAGGCAAAATACATCCTGATGGCATTATAGTTAATTCTAATGCACTTGAAAACAGTCATTAAAGTGCAGAAATTGGTTTCTGATACAGGAACACTAGTCACCACATTCGTTACGCTTGTTCCATAACAGTGCCTGTGGATGGCTCTTATGAATTGTAACGAGGACAGCAATGTGTGTCTTATAGCTCTTCATTAAAATTCTTTGATAGGATTCTTAGACACCAGGGCAACATCCATGCTCATGCATATGGCCCAAACCCTCCAGGAATCGCTTATTATAAAACAGCCCAGTGCTGAAACTAACAAAGACAACATAAATTGCTATTCATGTCATTCATCTGTCCTTTATATTTCAAATGCAGCCAACTCCAGAATTATTGGTACCCTTGAGTATCAAAGTTTATAGGAAATGGCTTTGGTTAGTTAGCTTAATCGTCCTGAAAATACAGGGAACAAATCTGGGGTATTCCTCAATACAGAATCTCCACAGGTCCACCATGGCCTACTGTTTTTAGATGTGGATATTTCATAATCTTATGTGGACTAGGCTATCCAAGTCAATAGATTGTGTTGTTCATTAAAACCAGTTTGTGTCCATGTTGCAGGATCCTTGTCAAGGAAACCAGATTCTTATTTCAAATATCCAATCAACATCATAGTTCCTTCCCCATACTTGACAGAGATGATGCAATTTTGTTTTACAATATTATATCTTATCTGACGACAGAACCTGGTTCCAGTTTACGATCCTGTAGTGTCTGTAAGTCCAAAGGCTTACCTTTGTAGATGGATACATTAAAAACAAATTCTGCTTTTACCTCCGAGTAGGTTGTTTCTGTACAGACTTGGTCTATCTCCAGAATCCCCCAAATTTCAAAACTTCGAAGAAATTGAATACATAGATGTGTGAAAAACAGCATTGGGTCACCATTAAATTTGTTGTTTTAGCAGTGGTAGAATGATACATGTGGTGGGAACTGTGTGTGGGGATTGTGGTGGTGTAGTGGTTAAAGTACTGGTCTATGGACCAGAAGGTACAGGGTTCAAATCCCACCTCTGCCACAGTTGGGTCCCTGAGCAAGGCCCTTAACCCACAATTGCTTGGACTGTAAAACTGTATTACCTGTAAGTTGCTCTGGATAAGGGCGTCTTCTAAATGATGTAAATACATACAAATTGTCAAGACCTGTACACATTTCATACTTGGATTTATCACACCGTAATACTCTTTTCCATTGAACTACGTTCTAATATTTGTTAGCTATGGCACATTTTAGCCTTTTGCCCTTATGAAACAGTGGTTTCTTGCCACCCTTCCAAAAAGTCCATTCCTGATCAAGCTTGTCAACTCAAGTGAAGGCATTACATACAGGCCACTGTAGCCTATACAAGTCTTTTTCTGATTTTTCCAATTTTGTAGTACTACACACAAATTTACTATATTTTATGGAAGTAGTCTAATAAAGAAATGCATAAATAATTAGATATGGTTATTATCCTATTGCTAAAACTGGTGTATGTACTCTAATGGCCTGAGACGTTTGCACATGACTGTATTTTTTTTACAACTATATTTGTCTTAAACTTCTTAATTATTGCTGTATCAGTGGAAATTGGCATTTTCTGGTCTGTTTATCTTTTTATTGCCATTGCCTGGTAAATGAATATAAACACGTCTCCTTTCATTTGTGTATTCCCTGATCTTCAAAATGTTATTAAATGACTAAGGAATTTGCGTCTGTCTCAGCTTATATTTATACCCCAGTGAAACCCAAAGTCATGAGTGAGCAAACAGGTAGTATAAATGAAACTATTCCAGTTACATTTTGTTCATGCACGGTTCCATGGTGATAGTAATGAATAGATTTACTTAGAATAATGGTTAGGTTTCATTTAAATTTCCAAGTGGGTGATTTAAGTTGATTAACCATGCAGACATTCCTTCATATTGCATCTTGTGTACCAATAATTCGGGAACTGACTGTATGCTCAAAGATCCCTTCTTCCATTATCCCCTTCATTATCATAAACCTTCACCTCAGTATGCACTGTATGGCATTATCCATAGTACATATTGTACATAAGCTATTTCCATCATATTAGCGATGGCAATCTGCGCACGATTATGTCCCAGGGCAGTTTATCAGTGATAAGCATACAGAGAGTGCTAGATGTCTGTAAATGCATTGTGTGGATTATTTAGAGTCTTTGGGGTTCCCTGCTGTGTAAGCCTTCCTTCACCAGCTACACAAATCCGGTGGTGGGGCAGTTGAGAACAGCTCTCTCGTCCTTCTCCTCTACCTTCTCTTTCTGCAAGTTCAGATGAAAATTACAGCAGTGATGAATGACCTAAACAACAAAGAGTGCTTTTCTGCATAGCTACGAATACAAATTTGGCACCGTTTGAGTACATGTCTGTTTTCCATCGTATAAGAGTAGAGTTTTAAGGAGTTCCATGAGGGTTGCAGGGTGATGAGCAGTCTAGTCAAGTGATAAAGAAACTGTTACATTTAGAATTTTTAAGTCTGTTACGAATGCAATTTAATAGCTCTTTCAAGTCCATGGTAAAAAAAAATATCCAATGCTTGCTAATAAATAAAACATTGACTTTTTTCTGCTAGTCATGGGCTGTTGCATACCTCATAAAATAAGGCTCCAGAGACAAGCTATTTCCTAATGAAATCTGGCAACCCAATACCTGTAATATACTATGTCTTGTCCATTTCACACGGGAAGATTTTGTTGATTTTAGAATCAGGGAGCCAGTTTTGGAGTATATATCTATATAATATACTGTAGATTCAAAAGTTGTTCAGAACTTTTCAGAGTTTTATGAGTAAACATTTTTAGTGCAGAGTGGGTCTCTCTGGGGAAAGATAGTTGAATGGGAATACAAAACAACACTGGGTGATGCCAGGCATTTGTTGGTGGCGTTTTACAGCTGTTTATGCTTTTCTGACTTTCCATGTAACTTTAATTCCTTTACACCCAAAGTTTCTAATTTTAATGTTTACTTGCACAAGATGTAGCAGGCTGCAACCCATCACTAGATGCTCTGTAGTTTTCACTGAAATGACACTCACACGTATTAAATCAAAGCAATGTTAACAAAAACAACTTAAACGTATATCTTCTAAAAGCTTTTTTTTGAAGACTGCATTATCCCACACTACATAATGACACACTAGCTCTGAAGAATTCTGACAGGGCTTTACAGTTTGTGTTAGTGGCTACTGGCTCCACGTTTGTCTCATTTGGTAGTGTCGTGTCAAATGTACCATGTCATTTAAAAGCGAGACTGAAATAAACACAGCTTTATAAATGCAATATTCATTTCATAATCCAATTAATTCTGCCAAAATCGTATATGAAGTAATTTCAAGACCTACAACTCAGATTATTGGATTTTGAAATTTATGACATATATTTATGACAATCCTGCAGAAACTGTAGCTTTAGATTTTGTTTTAGCAAATTTTACAGAAAACTTCACTTGACCAGTTAATTTAAGCCATAATGGTTTTGACAAATAATTTTAATAATTAAATTATTAATTTCATTGTGCATATACTGAGTTTTAAAGTCTATACAGATGGGTTTAATAGCCATTTTAAAGATGTCACATTTAAATTCAGGGTTGCCAGATCCCACGAGACAAGCAAGCAACCGGGTCAATAACAAACCAGTCAATAATAAGAAACAAATTCAAAAATAAGTCTCTTATGATAAGTGTTTCTGGTAAACGTATTCTGCATTTAATAGCTCTACAAGCTCTCTGGTTATGTTTGCGTGCATGTGTAGGCTATGAAAAACTTCTGATTTCTTAATCTGATTTTTAGTCCAATTTATGAAATCAAAGTATTTATAATTGTAATTTATTAAATCAAATGTTCTTTACATGACCACGTGTATAATCAGAAATCTTGTAAAGCATGTAAACACACTCATTGTCAGACAACCTTTTTTTTTTTTTTTTACAATGGTGCATTGTCTCAAAGCACAATATTAGCACAATAAAACAATATTATTAAATATTATTGTGTTATCTTAAAAGGCCAATCCCAAACTGAGCAAGCCTAGGGTTTTTCATGCATGGGTTTTCATGCTGCACATGGCATCAGTGACTGATAATAGACTCTGTGCTCCTAACCCATCAATACCTACACTTTCTCGTTTCTCCCAGATCCGATATTCCATTACCGGTTCCAGCTCCACACACCTAGGTGTTCTTCTAGCCCAGCATCACTCTACTGGTCTTCATCAACAGAAACCAGTCCCACCAGAGTGCAGTAACTCCCTCCATCGTTTGGACGATGTCCTTCCAAGGGCCTCCCACTACAATCTATTTTGATATAATTTAGTTAATTTTTTTAACTACTAATTTAAATTGTATTATTGGTTTGATTTAAATCGGTATTTACCTTTAATTTAGCTATAATTTAATATACTTAAGTATTTATTTAATTAACATTTAGACCACCCATGGCGGATGGGTCCCCTGTTGTGTCTTGGTCCTCCCAAGGTTTCTCCCTTCTACTTTCAGGGAGTTTTTCCTTCCCACTGTCACCCTACGCTTGCTCAACTTGGGACTGGCCTTTCAAGATATAATAATGTAAGATTGTAAAGCTGCTTTGAGACAATGTACCATTGTAAAAAGCACTATATAAATGAATTTGAATTGGGTTTGAACTGAATTGAATAGGGCGACAGTGTAAAAATGAATCCTCAGCGGTAAGTTATTGGAGGCACATCAGCCCCTAATAACTAAATGTTGGAGAACGTTGATGCACTTTGGTAGGACCTGGGCATGGTCAGATTGCAGTAGACAACCTTTAGAGCTGCAGATTGCATACCAAAAGTATCTGGTATAAAAGTGATTTTTATCCAGAACATGTTGCTATTATGGCTATTATGGCTGTGTAACTCGACCATGTCATACTTTACTGATCAGGAGAAATTAGATAAAACAGTTATGAACCATTTCATGAGGCTGATGATGAACTGCAGGAGCACAACAAAAAAGCACAGAATAAGGTCAACAAGATCAAAGTAAGGTGAAAGCAGGAGTAAGCTTGGTTCGTGTACCAGATCAGATTTATTTGACCAATCTCAGTGAAGACCTAAAGATGGACCCAAAGTAATTGAGGCATTAATTACTGGGAGATATGCATGCAAGTGAAACTACATCCTGGTGGTCATTTTGGAGCACATGAATGTGTACACATTGGTAAGAGTCTAGAGACAAAAGCTCAAAGAAATAATAGGTTAACTGTATTTAACTTAGTCTCTCTCTGGACAAACATACTAAAATCTCTCTATTAATTCTCTGAAGGAATGGAAACATGTCCTAAATGTCAAGGTTGAATGGCACAGGATATGTTATTATACCATCACAGTTAACAATTAAATGTCGGTTTCTGTTCAGTTGTATAGGTTTTTAATCATCCAGATTATAGTGAACGTCACAAAGTTTTTCAATTTCAAATTTTCAAAATCATTCTCTAAAAAAAGTCAGGTCACCGAGAAATTTGTGTGTCATCAAACATGCACTACTCACAAAAATAAGACTATATTTAATTGTGGGATATTTCACTTTAATGTATCCCCTAATGTTGTGAGCAGTGCATTATATAGTCCATGTTTCAAAAAACAAAACTAAACAAAAAGAAAATTACTTTTTAGATAGGTTGCCAGGTCCATGCCTAATGCAAGTTAACAAATAGATTCACAAAAATGCAGCAAATTCCACACGTTTGAACCAGGATACCCTTTGATTTCTTTGTAAAGCCACAAAGCATAATATCAACTGAATTTAAAGCCATTGAAGCTTAAAAGAAATGTCCACTTAATCACTTTTTGTTATGCATTGCTAATGCAACTGTGGTGGCTTAATAGCGGTGTCTTTTTTGGAACCCTGCAATGCACTGGTACATTTCAGGTTATGATCAACGAGTACTGGGCTTAAAACTGGGTGCTTTGAGTCACCTTTACTTACTGTTCCTCATATCCTCATAACTTTTTTTAAGAGTTCAGCAGCCATTTTCATTTCAGTACTCGTGAAAGCATAACTGACTTTACACTGTACGTCCTTTCGATCAGCATGAGGTAATAAGGTAAGGTCTTGAAAGTGTACACATAAAAGTACTTGTATAATAATGGAATCTGCTTACAGTAAGTGGCATTTTAATTCAAATGCACACCAGTCAGAGATATTCTTTGAGCCAATATGCAGTGATGATCATAGCTATTTGTATTAATTGACTGCTCCCCCCTTTCTCTTCGTTTTCACATCGAACTGTTATCTCCAATGTAAAACAGGGCCATTCGGATTTTCTGCAAGTATATAATTAATGCTATTTCTAAAAAGCCCACTTCACATGGAAAATAGGCGCTCATGCTGAAACCCCATGAATTACGGGCCCATGGAAAACTGCTCTCTATCCACTGTTTAGACTTCCAAACTAATTCATGTAGAATACATAAATAAATCAATGGTTTATGCCAACTCCAGACCATTACACCACCTCCTCTAAGCTGCACTTTTCAACTGATCTATTAATATTTATGACAACACCAAACATTTCATATTGCCACGTTTAAACAATATAAAGTTCAGCTCGCAATTACATAAGCAGCGAGCTTACTTCAGGTAAAAACAGACAAGGCTCTAAACAGCATATTCAGGGCTGATAAAATAGTTTCTCTAGGAAACAAAATACAACATGGTAACGATTGAGGAAAAGCGAGGTGTACATTTATTTTAAGACTGAGAAAAATATGGGAAGACTAAAGGAGGAGTAAACATGGTGCTGCTCTCTGTCTGGTACGGAATTGTGACCCTGAAGGTCAGGGGTCAGCTTAGTTATGCAGCATCGCTGTTTGGATTCCGGAGAACTACCTAACAACAGATGGCAAAAAACATACGAGTTCTTTTCACAAGGCCGGATGTTGAAAGACTTTTCCAAACACAGACAGGCACTTGGTCACAAAGCAAGTCAGAGAGATGCAGCCTTTGCAATGCAAACGCAAAAACACACACACACACACGCCGCTGCCGCCACCACCACCAGCAGCAGCGCCTTAGTCTCAAACTTAACTCGAGCATTAAAAACAATTCTAGCCGATCTGTTTTTTTTTTTTCTCTGAAATACATCTTAACTGTTGAAGGCGTTATCAAAGGTAGACTGCGTTTATTAATCCTGTATCAGGCTGTTAAGGCATAAACCTCCATGCAGGGAACTGTCAGTGGCATACTGTCTCATGCGCTCAAGCCCGCTCTTCCACGTCAATTACGCCTCTCAACTTTCAGAGGTGCAGGCTGATGAATTGGCCATAAAACTCATTCGCATTAATACTCCATTGTGCATCTGCTGCTGACTGTAATTAAAGAAGTAAATGACTCATAAGAAAAGATGCATTAGCTGCAGGGATGAAAATGAACTAAAGAGGGATAAGTGGAGGCCAACACGTGGCAAGACATACAGTTAAGAACTGATGTTTTCATGTTGCAGTCACCAAATGTTCATATAGAGTTCGTTCCTCTAACAGAAATAGAGTTTAACAACATAACACCTCGTTGTTTCTATGCTCGTTGTTCGTTTTATCATCTCGACTTATTGTACAAAAGCACTTTGTAGCTTTGGTGGAGGATCAATCTCAACACTGCAGTGACACTGATGTAGTGGTGGTATGTTAGCGTGTGTTGTTCTGGTATGAATGGATCAGACCCCTCAGTGATACTGGAGCTTTTCAGCAGATAGTAAAATAGTCCACCAACAGAAAAAGTCCAGCCACCAGCATTCTGCATCCTATGAGCACTGACAAAGGCAGACAAATTACTGTCGCTGATTTTACTTCTACAAGGTGGAATGCACAGGGAGACAACACATTGATTAAAAACTCCACCAGCACTGCTGTGCCTGATCCAATCGTACCAGCACTACACACACACACTCATACCCCACAAGCTCACAGAGTGTGTTCACTGCGTTAGCCTAGTGGTTAAGGTATTAAACTCTGGACCTGAATGAACCTGATGGTCCTGGGTTCAAATCCCACCTCTGCCAAGCTGCTACAGTTGGGTTCTTAAGCAAGACCCTTAACCCTCTTTGCTTGAGTTGTAAGACTGTACCAGTTGCAAGTCGCTCTGGATAAGGGCATCTACTAAATACCATAACTGTAAATGTTCACATGCATTTAACATCCCAATCAGAGTCAGATTTCTGCAGTTATCGGATTATTTAAGTGGCAATTTATGAAGCATACTCCAATCTAGAAATCAGATTAAGAATTTTGATAAAGAGTACTGCAGTGCTAAGTAATTAATACTGAGTCATGTAAATTCAGAGCTTTTCCATTATGTGATCACTGAAGGGCATGTACACTCTGAACAGAAACAAAAAGGACTAACAATGTGAGTGTACAGCACTTTTCGATCACTTTTAGGTAAGGGATCTGACTTGACCGCTTAAAAAAAATCAGCTTCCTAACCTTATTTTATTTTTAACGGTGTGGCTAGAAAATTGGTTCTGAATCTTTCTCCGTCATCATTTTTGGAGGAACACTTCATGCCAGTGCCCCCAAAAATGAAGACAAAATGGGCCAAGTTTAACTTTAACGAAATAACATCAAGCTCATGAACACTGCTTTCACCTTTGATTCGGGTAATTTATACTGTTAAAAAAAAAAAACAACTTTTAAGTATATTAAACCACTCATTGTGACATTTGTCACTAGATGGCTCCATCTGTCTGTGTGCTTTTTCAAAAATAGAGAAAATGAAATAAAAAATTGCAATGATTTGGTTTAAAAAAGATAACAGCAAAACTCAGCAACAGCCTCCCCCCACCATGTTTTGGACTGTAATTTTTTCTGTTCTAAACAACAAATTGTTCTCTCGTTATCCACCACATTTACTGTGAACCCCAGAGGAAAAAGAGGCTGATCGCGGTCACTTGTCTTGTTTGTCTCAGAACTGTGGCCTGTATTTCTTTTCTGTTCCTGTCAAATATATCTCGATTCAGTAAATGTACAAGCTCTCTCTGAATGAATACAGCACAGTTTGTTTATTGTTCTGATGTCAAAGCATTAGTTCCACACTACATTAAACTCCCTCCCCCACAGGTCAGGTATGCTCCCCCCCACTTGTCATGCCATTGTATCCCTTGCCAAAACGGGGCGAATATAAACTTCCAGGAATGCTGATGTAGATGGCTGTTGTCATGTTGAAAGGCACATTATATCGGCTGCCTAGTAAAGGTTTGTGGGTTTGCCTCAGTTTACCCAATCCTTGCTGAAGAGCAGCACCCCAATAACAAAGTGCTGCCACCAGGTGCGCACAGGTGGGAATGTTGGTCCATCTAGACTATAAAATATTTAGCCACGTCTTGGGAATGTTCCAAGTTCCAAATAAGAGTCAGAGTATCCCTTTTTCGAAAAAAAAAAAAAGGTTTCTTTCTTGCCACTTTGCCATACAGGCCAGTGTTGTACAAAGCATGTACATCAAACCACTCAAGCCACTTCTCGTATTAACTTCCCTGATCAGCCTCCTGCTGGATTGGTCTTCCAGTTTAGAGGGACGGCTTGATCTAGGCACTTCCTGAGAACAATCTAAACACTAAGGAAAAGCTAACGGTTCTGAAATGTTACTGCATGTTTTCAAACTTGAGCTTTTCCAATAGCCGGGTGAAAGTCTAGGTTCAAGGTTGGTTGTTCGACTGTTTATTAAAAAAAACATTATTCATCAGTTAGTATTTTAAGCTTAAACGGTCATTTATTTTTACTACATTTTATATTCAGCTATACAATTGTTAGGTAGATCTCAGTATTAAAGCAAATACTAAAATAAAATATTGAAATGTGATTTTTCCAACATGTATTCACTCCGTTTAGAACTTTAACCAGGGTGGTTCATTAGTGCAGTGAAGGCTTTGAGAGTATGGACAAGATGCTCTAGAATGGCAACAGTGGCTACAGGAAGAGCAGAGAAAGAAGTGGAAAACTGACAAAAGACACAAAATGAAAATAATAGTGTTGAAGTCCAAACAAAGTGAGAAACAATGCAATGCAACCTGACAGGCTCACACACATAAGCACACAGCTCTTGCTGCCCTTCCCGTTTCCTTCCGAACTCGTGACACCTGGGGATCCCACTATTACGCTTTCTGGCAATTTCCGTTGACTTACTAAAGTGCAGGGAAATGGAGCAGCCTTGCCAACTGAGCTGAATATACAGATCAAGTTTAGGATAGGGAAAAAAAGGCTGCTATTGCATCTTTGTTTAAGGAGTTGCATCAGGCTTTCAGTGAGAACTAGTAGTCCCAAAATGAAGGGATACGAAAGAACGGATCACGCAAAGGATCGTGAGGTATAAAACTTTTTTTTCCACACAGATTAGTCACATCTCCTCCTTTTGTCCATGCTCACAAAGCAGTGGAACTTAGCATTATGAGTAGATTTTAATAAACTTGGCACAGCCTCGTCTACCAGAGTAGATTAATGTGGACCAAATACAACCCAAAGCCTCACTGGCTTACAAAAAAAACGTATGGAAAAACGACAATATTCATAATACAGCAGCATTAGTATAAATAACGCTTCAAATGCGCCCATTCAAAAGGTTCGCTTTAATTTTCGATGTTTTGAGGAATTATAACAAGAAATAAATAGTTAAATATTAGTCATATATCTAATTCATGTCTGAATGACAGAAAACTATTATGAGCTAACCCTTTCAACACCAGCTGATAGAAAAGAGAATCAGTCGTGAAAGGCATAAAGGAAATGTATTGTTCTACCTTTGCTTTTGTTTCTATTAAGTGTTTATAAAAATGTTTGATAAACATTACAAAGAGAACAATTACTCCATTGTACTGTGCAGTACAGTTGTAAATCTATATGTACTGTATGTTCACATATTGCGTTTTCATTAATATCATTGCTATTAAATGTACAAAGTAACTAAATTACTGTTATCATGGTGACGCCCAGCCAACGTCCTTGATTTCACAGATATACATTTCTCATGTATTAAAATGTATTCATGCAAGTATATTCATAACAGCTGACACCATCAGCTTTGTTTTCCACCCACAAGAATTGTTTATACAGAGTAAAGGCAGTTGCAACAGAGGTTGAAGACAGTGTAGGTATTAGTGAAGATAAGTTGCTTCTTTAAAAGATCCTGTGGCAGTCGTGAAAGAATCCATTATGATACAAAGCTAATTACTGGAAGCTGACTCACAATCAGAAACACTGGCAGGATTATAGCATGGCCTTTGCATGCAGCCATTTGTGTTTATAGTTGGAACAGCACAGCAAGACTCAGCAATGTGAGTAAAACCTGGTTTATGCTTCCTTATGAACAGGCTTCAGAAGATTTCAGCCACATAAAATAACCAGAAGCTTTCAAATGCTCCTCAGCTTTATATACAGATGGCTAGGACAGAATTATAAAATCATAAATAATAAAGATAGAGGTGTGCTACACTGCGAGAAAATAAGTGCACTCATTAGAAGTGTATAATTACGGCAGCAAAATAAACATCCTATAACATGAATTGCAAAAATTCAGTCAGTTTGTTTGACAAGAAAACCCATACTACCAATGTGGTTACTACTGCTGCTGCTGCTACTACTTTTACCAGCTAGAGAAATGAATGTTTTTTAGTTCATGGTTGCATGTACACAAAGCAGCGGTGAGATCCAATCAAAAACTGACAGCCATTCTGTAACCTTAAAGGTCTAGGACTGCTATTATGGTCATTTTTGTAAGCCTTAAATTTGGCCTTTACAAATATGCACCATTTAACATCCGTCCGGTCAACATCAGCATTTGTTTTAACAAAAAGTACTATAAATAATTATAGGAGATGAAAATGTGATTTAACTACAGAAGTCATGGCCATAAACTCAAACCTATTACACTGTATAACCCTGCTATGATGATACTGAACTAATTACCATATTTTACTTAATAGTTACAAGAGATTCCTTTGTTCATTGCTTATAAATGTACATTACTACATGCATACTAAATATATAGTGAATTTCCAGCCAAGCAAAAAAGTTTAAGTACCACTGCATATAATAATTAATAAATAAACGCTCATATTAATAATGATTAACAAACAGATGCTCACAATTGTAATATGAAGTACACCATTAACTAGCAACATCATCAGGCAAAAAATGTGACTTGAACCCACAGGTTTGAGCTACAAAGCTTAAAGAACTAAAGATTCAACATGGGAGTGTTTACTTGCTTTACCTGTCAATCTGAGCACATTCTGAATTGACTATGAAATGGTCTAGTATATCATGTTAATAGATTAATTGTTATATTAATGATGTGTGAGCTGACATTATCAAGCATGTTAGCAAAAATTATTTATTTAAGAGTTCACAGAGTTTTCTGTGTCACAGGACCAGGTGGGACTGACTACTGAGTGCAAGTAGCGTGCTAGCGCTACAAGTCAAGTTGTAGCGTGTTGTACCTAAAAGTGCATGTCTGAAGAAATAATAAAGTGAACAAAGTGCTCCAGGACATTTGAATAAACTGGTTTAAATATGAACGATGGAAATTGCTCAAAAAAAGATTGAAAATGGCTATTAATCTCATTGTACATGTGTATAGTGACAATAAAGGCATTCTATCTATTCTATTCTATTCTGTCTGTTACAGACAGCTCAACAACTAAATTTTAGCTGTCAACTAACAGTTCGATATCCATGTCGGGCTTAAACCAGCCAAGGTACCAGCACAAAAACACACCCAGCAAACTTTATATCAGAATCGTTCTGCAAAAAGTAACAAACAAAACAAATGCTGTCAGCAATTAAACATTAAAATTGTTTAATACTTTAGACAAAACATATACACTGCCAAACATAGTACTGTTATCTATTATTGTTACAAATTTATTAAATTTGTGCTTTGCTCACCTTTTACCTTGCTTAGCCACAGTGTGAATGTATATATATATATTTGTGTGTGTGTGTTCTGACAAGGAACAGTCATGCTCTGCAGGGATGCGTATGAATATGACATTATAGAGAATATCTCGATGTGTCATATCCACACCGATTGGATACGGTTTGGGATTGAGTTGCAGAGAAAGACGTTGCTTCATGGGAATAACAACTTCTGCTCAAGTCATTCCAACCTGAGTAATGTGATAGCACTGAGACAGAGAGAAAGAGAGAGATTGTTTTTTCTTAAATCAGTCTGAGCTGAAGATACCGCCTTTTTCGATCAGCAGGAAAAAAAAAAGAAACGAAGAGAAACAAATATTGTCCTCTGCAAAATCATATGTTATATCAACATCATTCTGAAACTTGACCAACTGCATCTTCAATACTGTGGAAAATATGACATCACAAATGTCTAGAGTGCACAAGTTGTTTCCCTGCCAAACGATTCAAGGTGCAGGCAGAGGTGGGCTTGCTGGTGGGATCAGACACTTATCTGCGCTGTGATGCCTATGACGCCTCCACTGGAGCTTTATGCCTCAACAAACGTTAAGGCGAAGTTACGTGGCCAAGCTTAAAGGCCTGCAGGAACAAGCGCTGAAAATATTAAAACACTGTAAAAGATCCAGCCTCAGTGTTGTATTATTAACCCCACTGATTTCAGTTACAGTACTGTGCAAATGTCTTAGACCACCCTCAGATTTGTGGCTTTAGAAAGGGTAGCATGACCGTAACATATTGACAACGTCTGGTGCAAACATTTTGAACTTGGGTTTTTAACAAAATTTCACTGATATTTCACTGACTTTATTAGAATCTTTGTGAGCTCATTATAGCACTGATATAACAGTGATATACCTGATTTAATGGCGGAATAATAATTTTGCACAGTTCTTTAAGTTGGCACATATTAACATTAATGCTGTGTGTCATAATAGGGACATACTATGTATGTGCTGCATGCGAATGCGTCATAGTTCACCAATACAGATACTTTTGTTTGCAAACAAGTATTGGTATTCACCCTTTTCCAGTCTCTGTATCTCCAGCACTTAACTCACCATCTTTCACTCTATACCAGAAAGAGTCCTGATCACAGCGAACGAGACAAACAAAGTGTGGAGACACCAGAGGGAAAAAAGCATTGCTCAGAACAACAAGCACAGCAGAAAGCAAGGGCACGGCATCTATGGAGCGGAGAGAAGGCAAAATGACAGACTGCTGTTCACCTCCATTAGCTGCTGAGATACAAAAAAAAAAAAACAAGCATCCAAGAGCATACGACCTGTGAAAGAATCTTCGAGATCTCTTTAAACCCGGCTGTGGCCACTGCTGCATTAATTCTAGGGGAACTGTAATCTCTCGAGCAAATCAAATTACTCTCATTAACTGGGCAAGAAAACGGCCTCAGTAATAAGCGTGTGTAAAAAAAAAAGTATTTATCACCAATAATCATCTCTTTAAAATGTAGCAATGGAGTCGCCTTTTTTTTTTTTTGCTGAAAGGGCATTTGCAAAGACACACACACATACACACACACACACACACACACACACACACACACACACACA
>JAUZST010002335.1:0-18141 GCA_034779995.1 Parotocinclus haroldoi | reverse complement strand
AATGACCCCTGGCCCAGTGCAAATGTCTGAGCTTGTGGAGCTTGCTTAGAAATGGCTTCCTCTTTGCACTGTAGAGTCTCAGCTGGCAACGGCGGATGGCACGGTGGATTGTGTTCACTGACAATGCTTTCTGGAAGAATTCCTCAACCCATTCTGTTATTTCCTTGACAGTGGCATTCCTGTTTGAGGTGCAGTGACGTTTAAGGGTCCGGAGATCATGAGCATCCAGTAGAGTTTTACGGCCTTGACCCTTATACACAGCGATTGTTCCAGATTCTCTGAATCTTTTGATGATTTTATGCACCGTTGATGATGATAACTTAAAAGTCTTTGCTATTTTATGCTGGGTAACACCATTCTGGTATCTTTCTGCGTAACAATGGTGGAATTGGTTATCATCTTACCCTCTTGACTTCTGGGAGACACTGACACTCTGAAAAGCTCTTTTTATACACAATCATGTTGTCAATTGACCTAATTAGTGTTAATTGGTCTTCCAGCTGTTCGTTATATGCTCAATTTCCTTTCTCCAGCCACTTATTGCTACTTGTCCTAACTTTTTCTGGGATTTGTTGAAACTGTGAAATTTTGAAGCAACATATTTTTCCTTTAAAATGTTACTCAGATGAAACTGTCATCTATGTTCTATTACAAATAAAATATTGACATTTGCCATCTCCACATCAATGCACTCAGTTTTTATTCACAATTTGTTTAGTGTCCCAACTTTTTTGGAATCCACTTTGTATTTTGCCATGTTGGCCACCCCTAATTTCAAGGTCACAGAAGTAAATACAAAATACACACAAAGGACAGTGTTTAACCTTTTAGAGTTAATTGTAAAATAAAATGATAAAGATAATCTAAAGGTCACTGCATTGTAACATCCAAAAATTGGTCTTCAATGCTCAGCATCCTACACACACAAGTAACAGAGCCACAGATGCTTTTTGTACTTCTACAATTAAACTGTAGTCCATGCGTTTGTCTGCATATATTGCATACTGCATGTTTGTCCCCTTTCCTCTGTAATGGTCAGGACCCATACACAGGACCAGTAGAGATAAGGTACTTTTTGGGTGGACCTTTGTGCTGGTATGATTGGATCAGAGTTGCTGGAGTTTTTAAACACTTGTGTGAGTGCTGAGCTGAGAAAATATCACCAAGCAAAAATGTCTAACCACCAGCATCCTGTAGGCAGTGTCATGTGAGCACTGATGACGAATTAGAAGATGACACAAACTGCAGATGAGCTGCTGTCTCTGACTTTACAAGGTGGAACAATAAATAAGTGCAACCGTTAAAATGGACCATGTGTGCAGAAACAAAAAAGAGTACCTAAAGTAAAGTGAACAAAGTTACTGGTCTTATCTTGTCTTTGAAATCTTCTCTTGGTTTCTAGTGCAACCCAGCTGATAAAAAATCGAAATGTTCATGATAAGCAAATGCAGTTTGCCATTATATGCAAATCATGATCATGAGGTAATGCCAGCTGAATATTCAGTGTCAAAGTTTCGTGAGTTTACATGACAACAACACCATGAAGGTGAACTTTTAGTCACTTCTCAATAAGAAAGGTGATTAAGCTGCAGAAATCTAGTTTGCAGTGCTAAGCAGACAACTTCTACCTGACATATAAGAAAATACACAGCACTTGTTGAAAATGTCACTAGATCTGAATGAGGTGGTGAAGTAACAGAGTGAGAAATTGTAAGATAGTAAGAGATAGTGAGAGCATACAAACAAAGCTATCTGATGTCATCATTTCACCTAAAACGGTCCTTACTGGATATTTAGCCGAGAAAAGCCATTTCATAAAATTTCATTATGTCAAAACCAAGACCATAACAGAAAATATCCAATGCAATAAGTGTGTGTCACAAATGGAATCAATGAGCTCACACTCCTTAGAAATCTGAACTTGGTGGCATTCAGCAGTGACATCCACAGCAGCTGCACAATGTTGAGATAAGCAAAAAGAAAAAAGACCAAAATCTCCATATTTAAACAGCTGGAGAAAACTTTGTATTCCTGAACTCTTTTGACTCACCCATGACTCCCCTAGTAGCCTGTTAGCTCCGTTTCCTCACAAGAAAACAAAGAAAGCAGTGGAGAACGGAGCAGGGAGCCATCTGAAACCAAACACTTCAGCTAACAAACTTTTCTTTTGTCCTCCTCCCCTCCGTTTTTAGCAGTAAATTCAGCACTCTTGTGCCCAGCTCTATTTTGCTCTCTCTCTCTCTCTCTCTCTCTCTCTCTCTCACTGTTACTTCCAAATGCATTAATCTTACCTCTCAGACAGAACATAGTCTTCTCTGGGTGTGTAAGTAGTTTTTAAGTATGCCAGAGCTGTGTCCTCACATAGTCCTGAATCAAGAAACTCTCCCTAGTCCCAGCACACACTCACAGGTTCATAGATCCAGTATTTAACCCCCTCCCTAGTTCTCTCTCTCACTCTTTCACACAAATGCTGCTGCTCATTGCCGGCGAGGCATTTTGCCAGCTCATGTGCTATGGAAAAGTGTAATTCAAACTTGACAAACATACTACTGTGGTTATAAAGAATCAGTCTCTCCAGAACAAATATGAAGAGAAAAGCATGGTAAGTGTTTTCTCTCTCTTAGCTTCATGCTAGACTGATTGTTCTCTATTCATCTGTCAACACTTGCAGAGTTTGGGTGCACAAAACAATAAAAATGGGCAAATCCCTCTAGATCCAATTGTTTCAAAAACAAAAATGACCCTGAGCGACCTCTCCTATGCCTCCAGCATTTGTATGTAGATCAAAATAAGTGATATGTTAAAGTCTTTGGAAGACTGCTGTGGGCAGAAATCTCAATAATTCAACCTATACATATACATATAATCAAAACTCTGTTAAAATGGACGCTGTTGGGCAGTTGTTGAGGAACACAATAGTCATTTCTGTACAACCTTGTGTTCAAATGTATATACACAATGTTTAAAATTGTCTTTAGGCTATGCAGTGGGGAAAATAAGTGTTTAATACACATTATTTGCAATTTTTAAAACCTACAAAGCATAAAGAGGTCTGTAATTTTAGCGTAGGTACAATTGAACTGTGTGAGACAGAATCTAAAGAAAAAAATCCAGAAAATCACATTGTATCATTTCTAAATAAATTTAAGTATTTGATACTTACCAACCTACCAAGCAGCAAGAATTTTGCTCTCACAGACTTGTTATCCCTTATATTCTGCACTCATTATCTGTATTAAATGTTTGAACCCGTTACATCATTAGCTCGGTGCCTGTATAAAAGACACGTGTCCAACCTCTCCACCATGCCCAAAACCAAAGAGCCAGCAACTGGGACAAAACTGTAGACCTGCACAAGGCCGGAATGGGCTACAGAACAATAGGCAAGCAGCTTGGTGAACAGGCAATAACTGTTGGCGCAATTTTTCGGAGATGGAAGAAACAAGATGACGGTTAATCTTCCTCGGCCTGGGTTTCCATGCAAAATCTCACCTAATGGGTTAAGGATGATTCTGAGAAAGGTCAGGAATCAGCCCGGAAATACATGGAACGACATGGTTAATGAACTGAAGCGAGCTGGGACCACAGTCTCAGAGATAACATAGTAATAAGTAACACAGTACGCCATCATGGATTAATAGCCTGCAGAGCACACAAGGTCCCCCAGCTCACTCCAGCAAATCTCCAGGCCAGTTTGAAGTTCGCCAATGACCATCTGGATGATCCAGAGGAGGCATGGGAGAAGGTCATGTGGTCCAAAATAGAGCTTTTTCTTGAACTTGTTTAGAGGAAGAAGACGGATGAGTAACCCCTCACCCCCAGCCAGGACAACTTAGGAGTGGCTCTGTAAGAAGCTAATAGAAAATCTTTGGAGGGAGCTAAAACTTGAAACCTGAAAGATCTGGAGAAGATCTGGAGAAGATCTGTATGGCGGAGTGGGCCAAAATCCCAGCTGCAGTGCAACTTGGTCAAGAACTACAGAAACCGTCTGACACCTTTAATTACAAACAAAGGTTTCTGTACCAAATATTAATCTCTGTTTATTACTGTATCAAACATTTAATTTAAAGCAATAAAATGCAAATTAATTATTTAAAAATCATACAATGCGATTTTTTTGTCTTGAAGTTGAAGTGTACCTAAGATAAAAATTACAGATTGCTCCATTCTTTGTAGGTGAGAAAACTTTGGCAAAATCGGCAGTGTTTCAAATAGTTATTTTCTCCACTGTATGTACAAAAGTATGTGGAAACCTGGATGAGATGTTATTTCAGACACACAGAAACTTGACACTGAATTTGATTACGACTTTGCATTGTAAAACATAGGAGTATAAAGAATAAAAATATCAGAAATGGTAAATTGGTCCAAATGTCTATAATACAGCAGTGTTGATTTATGAGCCTGGATTTGCTTCAAATCAAAACATGGCTTAAAGTTGATCCAGCCATCCGAAATGTCTGTGGTGTGTGTGTATGAGAGAGTGAGAGAGAGAGAGAGAGAGAGAGAGAGAGAGAAAGAAAAAAGAGAGAATACAGAGAAAACATGAACATTAACAATTTTCTTCAGAGATCGCTATAGATAAATTCTATTCAGTTTTACAGCAAAAATTGAAGCTACCAGTTACTGCATATGCCAGAAATCTAATATTTATGCCAGAACCTACATACACAATTTTTAAACCCCAGCAGTTGAAACAAGAACAAAATGTATATATGTTCCAGTTGTAGTGGGATAGAAAGGTAAGACAGAGTTAAAAGACACCAGGGCACGCACGTTTTCGATAAAATATGTTTGTGGTTATGCTTGACTCACAATTATGATGGTATTTTTCCAATAAAACTTAATTGAGCTTGAGTCTTCATTCATGGCCCGGCATCACATCAAACAGACAATACTTACAGACTTACAGTCACGCAGACTTGCTTACAGCTAAGAACACTTAGCCTTTTAGTGACTTCTCAACATTTATTCAAGAGCTCAACAAGAACCCATAAGGATTTTCATAGGAATTTGGCTAGAAGAACTGTCAGGCATACCAAGTCCTTACTTACTTCACTGCAGCCTATATTATTGGTCTTCAAACAGCTTGTCTTAAAACTGCTTTCCTTACTTTCTTCCACTCTTAACAGGTGGTGAAAAACCCGTCATTACTCGACACACTAGTCAATGATCTGCTATAACTGATCACACAGCTTCCTCTAAACAGGAAGCAAATTTTCAAAAGGGGAAGAAAATTGTGACAACACGGCATGACACATCCAACTTTCTCTACTTTTTTTTCTCCTGTCTTAAAAAGGTTAGAATGCATTAAGCCTACGTTATAAATAGATAAATCATGTCAAAGTGATTTAATGATCACTGGGACTGGGAAAGGTACACACACCTGTACTTCATGTTTAGCACTTTGTCATATTTAAATGTGTCTACTATGAATCATATGCTGGCATTTAATACTTCAAACACACCAACTCCCAATGGAAATTATGACACAAATGATGCGGCGAGCAGGACCATGTAATAGTGATACTCAATATTAGTGATTAATAAATGAAAAAATATGAGTCAATTAATAAAGACAAAATAAAGCTTAGTGCTATTGCCTCACTGCTCTGAAGAGACCCATGTTTGAGTCCCGACCCGGCCGATGCCTATGTGTACATTGCATGACCTCGTGTCTGTTTCATCCATGTTCCATGTGCTGGCAGTCTAAAGTGGCCCAGTGTGAGACAGTGACAGAGCGGCTGCATGTTACCTGTCAACTATTGCCATGTCCAGGGCTGGTTCCTGCCTTGCTCCCTAGAAATGATCATACCCTTGTGCCTCAAACTGGATTAACCAGGTATAGAAAGTAAGTGAGCGTAAGTAATAATATAAGGTAGTACACATAACTGGTCCGTGACTTAAGCCTTATAAGCCTTACACTCTGCTTATAACCATACCCTCATTGTCACTAGTTTTCTTTTAAAACAATACCTTTCATTACATATCTCATAATCTGCATGCCAAAATGAGCAAAATGACTTTCCACATTGACCTAACTTCTACAATCTATCAACCTCTGTCATCTACAATGAGCAGCAATATGGGTACTTGAAGATAAAAGCCAAGCATTCATAACATAACATCACAAGATGCCCTTTGGAATGTAGTGAACTCTTGCTTGGTTAACATGGATCATCAGAGTTTGCATAAAATCTCATGGGAAACAGCAAAAGAGAACAGCATACTTAAAAATTAACACATTCAGAAATGTGTAATTTTTTATTTAAATAAATAACAATATTCTTATCACTCAAATGCTTACGCTGTGTATAAGAGTTGTAATGAAAGCGTCTGTGTATAAATATAATGCTTACAAAAAATAGGGAATACGTCACAATTTGTGCCCCCAATATACAGCCCTAATAAAATAGATGGTCTCTGATGGTCTTTTTTCAGTATGTGAAAGGAAATCCACAATATGGTTCATTCTGGAGTACTTTTTTTATATCAAAACCTGCAACCTCATATTTGAATAAACATTCTCAGTTAACATTCACTTACAATTGTATTATTAAACTACTGCTCATTACTGACACAAACAGAAAAGCCATTTTTAATCATTAACCACAATTATGTTCATGACAATTATTCATGAGCCAAATGTTCATAATCATGCAAAGGAGTGCATAGGATGTATTGCCACATTGTTTTCATTGTTAATGCTTTAAAACTACCATAAATGTGCATGCTTGAATATACTTTTACACAACAATATATCTGAATTATTTAAAAGGCAGGTGGGTAAATAAAATGACATGGGATAAAAACCCTTTTTCCCCTTATTACATACTGTGTGCCCGGTGGATCACTGGTAATATCCAGATGCTGGAAACTGTAGTGTCATGGTGTCTGGGTTTGTATCCTGGTTTGGGTTTACACCAAAAACCTTTGCCAGCTGCCTCAACAGGTGGCAGTGCCCAAAGCCAAGATGAAAAGGAGGAAGGGCAGTAAAACCTAAACACATTCAAAAAACAGCCAGTCAAAATGTCTGCTCTGTGTGCCTTTTGTACAATGAACTCTACTATTATAATCAGAATTTACAAAAACAGTAAATATCTAACACGTTCTAAGCTTTTTTAATATCATCTACTGTCCTTTGCATGCCATCTGTGGCTTCTGCAAACCTCCCCCAAAAATCCCCATTTAATTTATTATGCTGAATTGCAATATACAGGGTGAGTCTCAGAAGCTGAGGTGAGACTCTTGAAAGCTGCCATATTGGATCAAGGGTAAGTTTTTCCAATGGGAGATGGTCAAGTAGAAGACCAGAATTGTCTCAGAAAGCATTTGCCTCAATCTTGTGGTTCAACATTTTTTTATTTATCACCTCAAACCAGTCTGGCCATTCTCCTCTAACCTCTGGCATCAGCAAGATATTCCTATCCAGAAAACTGCAGCTCACTGGATATTTTCCCTATTTCTGACTATTCTCTATAAACATTAGAAATGGCTGTCGGTGAAAATCCCAGCAGATTAGCAGTTTCTGAACTACTTAGAGCAGTCCATGTAACACCAGCAACCACAATGCTATATATAAGATCCTAGATATAAGAATGACCAATTCTGCTGTCGTTGTTTGTCTATGACACAATGCATGTACACTTCATCAAATGAACATATGAATACAAGTGAGTGTGAATAAAAAGAAATGATTAGAAGGGGAAGGGGTGGTTACAAACCATTAGTTGTGTAAACAATAATTGGAGAGTTGCAAGCTGGTTTGTGAACATGTTCTGCTGGAAAATAGAAATAAATTTAACTTTGACCATGAACTTGACCAGACAAAAAAGTGTGTGTCTGTGTCTGGTTTCAAATGGGTGTCTGTCAGCACTATTATTTCCATGACAATTATTAGACTGAGTTAGAAACTTTCATGAAAGTTCATGAAACTATACTGCTATATTTTATCAAAATAAAATACCTCATAATTAAATATCCCCTCATTTTTGTGAGCAGTGTATTACGCTATTAAGTCATTATGATCTTAAACCAAGCAACAATTGTCTGACCTCAGAATCATTACTTGGCCCACACAGTGGTCTCACAGTGCTTTTCTTCGTATGTAAATCAGGCTCGTACAGCTCTGATATCAAATCAAACAAGTAAGTACACATATGCAGGCATGTAAATCCATAATGTACATATGATCATACATGTATAAATACACAGCGCAATCCAATAATGAGCTACTAATGAGCTAATGAGCTCATAAAAGTTTATTGGCATTACAGCATAAAAGGCATAAGTCAAATGTTAATAAAATCTGAAATGCATGCTTGTTCAAACACTCACCTTTGTCATTCTATGCTGAGTATATTATTTGTAATAAAACACTGAATAAAACTAAAATCTATAAAAGTGGTCTCAAACGTTTGGCCCTCAATGTATATGAATTAGCATTTAGTAAAACACTATGTAAAATATGTCTAAGGTTGGAATCTGATTCCAGTCTGCAAACTTACTTTTACATCAAGACACAAAAAAATGGGAAATCTGCAAATCGTTAATAATGCAGCGCCATCTTGTGATAACATTTTCTCCACAAGATGGCACTGGCGAGCCAAATATAATTTTATGCTAAAAAGCAAAAAACTCTCACAATAACTCGAAAACACCCAGTAATTATTTTCATATGCACCAAAATTGCTTTCCGTAGCCAGATTTTATCGATAATCGGCAGGCTTAAGTGCATAAAGTGGGATAAACTGGCAAAAAGGCAAAAGCTTAAAAGCACAGAAAAAACAGTCACCATCCTTTTTAGGTATATATACAGCTCTAGTAGTGTTTTCTTCCTGTTTCATTGAGTCACTTGTTTCCTTTAAGGATCAAAAGGGAAAGCCCCTGAATTTCCTGCAGTGGTTTCAGACAACGCAAGCGATATTCAGAGGAAATTGCCCAGCCAGGATTTTAGTCCAGATCTTTCTCATGTCTCTCATCCTCATACAGAAACATTTGATCCAATATAACACAACGTCTGTTTATACTGTCTTTATCTACATGTGTGTATATTTACCCCAAAACACCACGTCGTACTTTCATTGTTCAATACACGCCTCAATAACCCTGCTGTCTGATGTTTTCAATTAGGATTAAGCACCACAGAGCCATGTCTTGTACTCATTCGATCATGTGACCTCACTGCTAACAGGACTCTGCAAACTGAGACTGAAATAAACACTGACCATAGCTGACCTTTCACCCTCATATTGCCCCTTCTAACCTATGCTGTCAACTCCATGACTTTCCAACACAGAGGTGTAATTTACTTATATCACCAGGAGGAAAAGTGTTTTGGTTGTTTTGGACAATACTAGAAGAATTGCACTTAAATAATGGTTTGATGAGGAAGTTAGTGAGAAAAAAAGTCTAATGTGTTTACAAACAATGGCATATTTGCTTGAGGGTTTAAAGAACAAAATCTATTTTCTATATTCTATTTTGTCCCTTATCCAGCAACAACAGACTATACATTTCAGCATCATATGCAAAACAAATGAATTTCCCTTCCAGCCCCCTTCTCCCCACCCAACACTGTACCAAAGCATTCCTACAGGTCTCAGTGGAAGAGATTTGCCAGCTGTGTTCCTGACCTGATTTTTATCCAGTTCAGATAAAGTCTTCACAATAGAATCACATGAACTTGAAATTCAGGCATATTGATGGGGATGGGGATGTGACAAATCACAATAATTTTGACAATGTGCACAGTACAATTAAAGTAAATGCGACTCAAATGTTTTTTTTTATGTGGTGCTAATGACAACATAATAAATTACAAGTGCTCCCTGATTTATAACAGGTTTACATTCTGATAAACCACCATAAGTTGAATGTACCAAAACTAAGGAGTTGAGCTTGTTTGTTCTAATGTTGCAGCCGTAAACAGCTGGTCAATTTGAAAACGTCTTAGCATGTGTATTTTACTGTCATACATATTGTTTATGCCATATAATGATGCTTTGTTTACATGTTACATTTACTTTCATGGATATTAATTTAACTGTGCATTAACACCATATAATAAGTTATGCTCTGTGTTGCACATGTACACATTTATGTATTTCAATTTTCTCTACCAAGAAGAGATGTGAAATGGAGAAGTTTATACTCAACTCAACACTACAAGTACAGTCCTGGCTTGAACTACAATATTTACATATTATTTGCCTACTATGGCTTTCTACTAGTACCATTGCCCTGGACTGACCTACTTAAAGGTGTTTCCAATGTGATACTGCATTGTATGTTCTGGAAATGTGTGTTTTTTCCAGTAGAATCCTTCCCTCTTGGTTGTGTGCAGCCAGCGGGATATGCTTGTGTGTGTGTGTGTGTGTGTCTCTGTGTGTCTGAGAGAGTATCATAGTCATCACTTACTAAGGAAGAAATTTTAAATTCTAAACAAATGAACAACAATCTGGGAAGTATCTGTACATTGTGAATATAGAGCCTGTTTCCCAAGCCACAATCCAATACTCAATGTTGATCTGACAAGTATTAATAATAATTACATTAAATTACTCTTATATGGCACCTTCTATACATCCATGGTCAAATTACAGGGGTCGAAATAAATACATTCCTTAATTATTTTTGCTTGAGAGATCAGGACAGGAAATTATTTTTAGGTACAATTTAAAAAAAAGGCAAATTAAGAACAGAACCAAAGAGATTGTGAGTTGTATGATTTAGAGGCTGAGACACTAAAAGATCTGCACCCAGCAGTGAGCACACTACTTTAAAATCCAACTTTAAAAGTAAAATCAGAAAACGGCATGTAAACTTATCAACAAAACCAGTGCTGGAACAGACTCCATAAATCAACATGTACCATGGAACTCGCATGATCTTGTAGTTTGACCAGCAGCATACTAGCATTGAAAACACAATATACCCTGAGAAGAGCAGTCTAGATTTAGGAAAAACCCAGCACTGCCAGGAGAAGAATCGGAAATGACTCATTCATTCATTTCCTATGCACTGGATTCTGATCTGGATTCAGCCAGAAACAACTCAAGATAGGGTGCCAACCAATCTTACATTACATTTATGTTACATTTACGGCATTTAGCAGATGCCTTTACCCAGAGCGACTTACAACTCATAGTCTTACAATTCAAGCAATTGTGGGTTAAGGGTCCTGCTTAAGGACCCAACTGTGGCAGCTTGGCAGAGGTGGGATTTGAACCCTTGATCTTCAGGGCCAGAGTCCAGTACCTTAACCGCTAGGCTACCACAATCTTAGGGTACTCAAACATTTATGCACACACTAAGGGCAATATAGAAACACCAATTAATCTAACAAGCATGTTTTTGGAATGTGGGAGGAACCCAGAGTACCTGGAATAAAACCACACAGACACTCCCCACATAGATGGAGTCTGAGTTCGGAATAAAACTGGGGATGCTAGAGCTATGAGGTGACCATGCATTTCAAATGTTTGATTTGTGAACCTGTATTTCATGCGTTGAGCAGCATCTTCATATATGGCTTTATGGGAAAATTCAGATTCAGATTTTAAGCCTTTCAGAATCTATTGAGCTCAAGTGAAATTTAAATATAAGTTGCCTGTCTGAACACAGCCTTGTTGTCAATTCATAGAGAAGCCTATAGTAAGAAGGAAGTTTAAATTTTTCAATTTCAGTTTTAATAGCTAACTGAAGCTGTGTCCTCATAAGAAAATAATTGTCCGGAAATATTACTTATGTATATAACGTATTCTATATTTTTATCATATCACCTACAGTACCAAACTCTGTAAAAGGCAAGCATCAAATACAATGCTAAACAATGCAGAGCAGTGTTTCTATTGATTTAAATGAGGTTAAGAATGAGAGGCATCAGTACTACAGAATGGGAATGATTATGCTTGCTGTGACTACTAGAACATGATCGTGTGTTTTATGCCTGTGCCTGTTAATGTCTTTTTCAAAATGAAAATGAAATTTCGTCATCCATTTTCATATTTCATGTTCGATAGGATCAATTTTTGAATAAATCACAGATGTTTATTTCATATTCATGTTTCATATTTTTCCCTCTGGCTTTATATATTTTTTTAATTTGTGATAGATGAAAACATGTAAGAACTTGTAAACTAAATAAACAACTAACAGAAACAGCACTATATGCAGTGTGTGTCATTAAATATAATAGGTGATCGACCGTGGACTGACAGTAAGAAGCTTTAACGGCAGACTGCATAGGTCCACTCACTACCACAATATAATGTGACAAAAGATCAAAGGATAGGCTATGAAGTACAGGCTGATCAGTGGGAATTCAAATAATACCCAGTGTCTATTTGTCTATCTCAGTGTGTGTTTGTGTGTCTTTTTTACAAATGCATAAAGTGGTGAGCGCTTGTAACACTACTGCAAATTTTCATTCCTGTTAAGAAAAAAGACATTTAAGCCAGTCATCTCATAAAATGCAAGGTGTGCCCAGAAAATGTGGAAAATTATTATTTTGGGTGGATGCTGAACTTCAGAACAGTCAAATACTCTAAATGGCAAATGATGATTATGATGACAGAAGAAACTCTTACCTCATAAAGAGGTCTATATTGGGTGTATGCTCACATGTGCATGAATGTGTGGACTAAAAACAGTAATTTCAGACAGAGGATTTAGATTTTTTAGGTTTAGGTCTTTTGCATTCCAGTGCTCCAGGTGCAAATGTACTGGCGCATGCTCAGAGTCAGGAATGTGGCAGCTTTTTCCAGATCCCTAAAATCATATTTCATTTTCAACCCAAATACCTATTCCATACTGACCCACTTCTTGCTTCCTTATCCCCTGTGAGATGGTTAATTAGTGTGCAGTAAAGGGCAAACTGAAGGGGAATCCACACAAAGGGTTTATAATGACTACTAAGACAATAGCAGAGAGACTACCTACCGTAAAAACAAAGAAGTCATGTCTTTCTGTACATATCAGGATACTTCATAGGCCATTTTTGCTGATAATGTGAATTTATTGCTAATATAAGTATTATGTACAATTATGTGAAAGTACAGTACAGTAATATACAACTCAGGAAATGTTTTACTGTTACATTGCAATAAATAGATAAGATTCTCACTGAGAGTTACAGGATTTTTAAGCACAGTGACCTAGTTTTTAAAGTACAAACATGCACTTTTGGAAAATATGTTCCACATACCACTCGAAGGAGTTCTTTGATTTTTCTCTCTGTTGAAGGGTGAAAGCATAGAACAATTCACAATGTATGCACTTTGAGGTGCACTGTGATCTTTTAACATGAGTTGCTTGAAGTACGCTTAAATTCCATGTAACTTACCAACCAATGAAAAATAAACCCTGCCTTAATGACATAAAGACATATAACAAAACACTCATATTAGGTTATACAGGTTATACAATATGACCATGTTTTTTAAAATCCCCCCAGTGTATAGTTATAACTGTGCAGGCATTATTCACCATGTACAGCACAACACCACAACAATCAGGACAACACAGAGCAGAGTCAACTTAGAAATAAATTATAATTTCATGGCATGAATTAGCTTCCCCAAATGAGCAGTTAGTGTTGATAGCAGACTGCAACCAGAACATTATTCCATTGTTACTTGGACCACAGCCAAATGTAGCAAGTCTTCACCACAGAGTGTGAGAGAGTAGATATAATTCACTGCAAATCAACACACATGGAGAATATAAACACCAAGAGAAAAAAAAAACATGTTGCCTTGGTGTTTGTATTTCATTTATAGGGCAGTCCCTCACAAAATGATTACAGTCAATATAGTAACATTCTAAAGTGCCTTAAAGAGCCCATTTCATAACAAATGCCAAAGGTGGTCCCATGTCTGCAATTCTGTCAATATGTGCATCACCTAAACTATACATATTTTTACAACTCCAAATCAGAAAAGTTGGGTCAGCATGGAAAATGCTATTATTTTTAAAACGCAATGCTTAGTATATCTTCTTTTTACATGAAAATTACTGAAATGTTTCTCAAAGGAAGACTGAAGGGGATTTAGATATTTCAGTCCTAAAGTTTTCTGATTTGACTTGTTTTTCGTTGTCTTGCTCAGTCAGGAGACCATTTGTAATTTTTACTTGCTTAAAATAAATAAGCTGATATTTAGGTCATTAAAGTTAATAAATACATATACATGCAAACAAGGATCAGTGCCAGGGTGACCCCATGCCCTGTCTATATCTGCCTTTCCTTCAGAGTATAATCCCCATAAACATTAATTAGAAATGTCTTTTTAATTACCACTCCATTACATTGCCTGATTATAGTTAAGGTTAGGACTGGGTCATAGTCAATGGTTACTTTGTAAAACATGAGGTAAAGGAACACAGAATGTATGGTGATCCAGCAAATGTGTTATGGAGTGATATGTTTCTGAAAGCATAACGTGTATGTATCATCAAGTTACCATCACAGAAAATGAGCCAACTGTTTTTTTTTAAAGGTTTAAGGCCTTATGTTGAAAATATGCCCTGGTAGATGAGTGTAAAAGCTTTCTATTTAGTTCAGTCCACTTCATATGATACATCTAGATTATATGATAACATTTATAATATAATGCTCACAATACTGCTCTCAAAAATTATGGGATTTTGAAATATTCCCTAATTTGTGTGAGCAGTATATAATAACATAATAATATTCCCATTTTCTCAGATTTTTTTCTCAAAGAAAAGTAACTCCAAAATGGTATAACCATGAATTTATAAATTACAATAAGAATACTTTTCTGTTAACAATTAATTTATTCCTGACACTGACAAATAACTTTTTATACATCATATTTTATTTTGAAATATCCCCTAATTTTTGTGAGCTGTATATTTAATGTTTGCAATTGTGTGCTTAGCTGCCATGATTCCCATGAGTGGGACAAATATATAGGCAGTGGACTACCATGTTATTGTTTCAAGTATAATTTAGCAAATTGTATACGACTTCTGAAACTTCAGCAACACAATGTAATGATCTACAATCAGCTCAGTTCTGAACAGTACAGTACATTAATCCTAAGCATGTTACAAATAGCACAAACACAACCAACCTCAAGCGAAAGTAATGTTACACTTACTGTTTGTTACAGTGGCAAATGTAACACTAGTTAATCATCCACTTTCAATATGGACAAAATTAAATAAGAGAAACTAAGACAAAGTAAACATGTTAAGCTTCAAAAGACAGTAACGTTTGCTTCTGTAATACATTTACATGTGGACAATTAAAAGAAATTAAAGGAGTTTATAGTTCAACTGGTGAAATTCAAATATATTCAAGAGGAAATATTTCCATTCTTTCATTCATTCAGTTTACAGCTATCCAGTATTTTTTCGGCTTTTCTCTGGATCCTCAGCAGTTTATCACAAAACAATGCTTTGGTCGTTTCCTTCCCTCAGATAATTTCTGTCAAATAAACTGAGTAAGTTCTATAGAAACCAACCTTCTAAACAACTTCTGTACTAACATTCTTGAAACATTAAGTGAGATGCATAGCAAAATCCACAATAGCAGATCTATCACTGCACATCCATTCCGAAACACTATAGTGCACTAATCAATATGAGATCATTGGCAGTCCAATGATAAAGCATATGTTTTACTGTTACACCAACTTGGAGCTTTGATTAGCAATTCGACAATAACAACTTTAATCAAAGGACAACTTTTGATGCCATTTCAAGTAGATTACACATTCAGAAAAAAAGATGTTCCATAAATTCCAATGGGAAAGGCCTCTTACAAAAATAAGTGAATGTAAATGCTTTTGTTGTTTATGAGCTTATTTATCAGACCTTAGTTACAGCTGGTCTGAAATGTTCAATGTAGAACATAGGCGTTGCACATATCATGCCTCACCTCTGATTATTCTTTGTTTCTCTGTAGGAATGAGATTTCACATCAGACTCTACAATCAGGAGGCCAGATTTCAAACCACAGAATGTGTGTGCTTGTGTTCTCTTCACCGTGAACCTCAGAGGAGCTCTAAACAGATATCTGCTTTTGTGGGATTTGGATTTAAACAGCGAGCAATAAACTTTCAAAACTTTCCACCCATATTACTCTGGAAGGCCATATGCGAACTATTCCACCTGGAGCTGGAGAAATGATGAGAAGAGACAAAAAGAAAGTGAAATTTCCCCCAAAAATGGCGGAATAATGACAAACACATATGTATCAAGCTGAAAGAGGAGTAGGGCTAAAAAAAAGAAAATGGGTGTATCTGTGTACAGCTGGCTATAATAAAGTAGTGTCAGGCAAAGCCTTCAGAAAGGCTGGAGGCACATCTGGTTTTGACGCGTCCTCCCCCTGTAGAGGATGGCTTAGGAATGAGCTAGAAAAGCACACTGTGGAGAGTGGAAAAGTGGAAAAAAACAGCTGGAGTTCATACATTGTCTGTTGACTTTCAGTGAGATATCATGGACTATGTGTAATGTAATTAAAATCTCAGCAGAAACAAATACAGCAAAAATGCGGTGCGAATTGAAGCCAAATGTTTTGTTTATACTAATAAACCTTAGGATGACCGAATTTTAATATTATAATTCAACACCACCTGTTTTTCATTACATGTTATTGCTATTCTTTTAAACAAACCTCAATATTGTTTAGCAGCCAATGTAAAATGCGAGTTATGAAGACCTAATATTCCATTTCTCTATTTTTAGACAATCCCACTACAACAAAAAACAAATATTACCGGATTCATTCCGCTCTTGGATAGAGTTCAAGATAAACGTTTTGGGTACTTAGATCAGACCACATTCCAATTTAAAAATGATAAAAATGGTGAAAATATATAAATTACAAGAATATGGCTACAAACCCTGTATATTTGCACACTTTAACCCATAATTGTTTAAACATATTAAACAAAAACATGAATGAATTGAAACATGTGCCATGTAGAAAAACGTATGAGATCTTTTCAGATGATCCACTAGTGTTCTTTACACAGAACTCAGCACTTTACGGTTTCATTATAAACTGCAGAAATATGCATTCATCTTTAATGAGATTGCAGTCTCATTTTAAAGACCTTAAAAGCCTTATGTCAATCTTTGACCCCGTTTACACCTGGCCACACAATGCGTCTTGTATCTGCATTCTATCCTGTTTAGATCGTAACCACATGTATTCTTAAGGGCAAAAAACTAGGCCAAGCCCTAAATGGCCTTGGACAATAATACTTTTCCAAGAAAAACAATTAGCAGAACATCGTCTCATGCAAGTTTTGTGTCTAGAACATCTGGAAACAAACCACTGGTCTCTGAGACAAAAAAAAATCAAAGATAGTATGAAACTCTTTGCACAACAGGGAAAGTTTGCGCTCAGACTGGGTAGGTGGAGTGAAGCATAATCATTTGAGTTGTCTGTTGATGCTTCAAAGAGAGGTCTTTAAAGGCCTGGTGAACAGTGGTGCATGTTAATGTACTTGACTACTGACCAGAAAGTGCAAGGTTCAAGTTAAGTAGCTTTGTATTTTATTATAAATACAATTACTATATAAATGTGTATTCAAATAATTAAGCTAGAAATTATCTTAATGTTATCACTTATATGCATATGTTTTGAAGGTCTGCAGTATCTTGTGTGTTTAGGTTTTACAGTTTATCTGTCGAATGAACATGTCCAGTGGTGCACGTTTGCCTGACTTAAAAATATTCTCTGCAAGCTTTGCAGAACATCTCAGCTACACAGGGGCCAAAATCGACTGAGTTATCCATGAGGGAGTGAAGCTGCAGACACACCTCGCTTCATACTTCATTCATGCTTCACTGGTTTGTTTTCGCTGGATGTGCGAATGGTCAAGACCAATGTTTTTAATTATGACAAAAGTTTAAATATTCAAAAAAACTGACTTTGTCCTCAGTAATGTTTTTCTGTGAACATATTGTGAACTTAGCCCCAATGAACTTGCCCAACCAGGCAAGTTATTTTTCATGCTGCTATCCTGACATAACATTTTACTTGCCTTGCCTAGCATACTTACTTACTGTTACTTGCCGTGCTTGGTATTTATACTTACTATGTAACCTGTGTATACCGTATTTATCCGTATTTACCGTATTTAATAATGCTTAACACTTGAC
>JAUZST010002334.1:0-18147 GCA_034779995.1 Parotocinclus haroldoi | reverse complement strand
AATTGTTTTAACACTGACTTGTATGTATATAACTAATATAATACTAGTTTTGATGTTACCTTTTATGTAGCTGTGTGTATCAGCGGAAAGCAAAACCAAATAAATAAATAATTGCGTTGAGTGAAAGATCATAAGGATAAGCAAAAAAGAATCGTATTCATGCTTACCAATGGTACCAACATCTGTAAAGGATGTACACTGTATATTATTATATTTTATTCTGTGTTTAGCTTTATATTATGCTTATACAATTGTTAGATTTAAACATCCAACAAGTAATTTCATCATTTGCCTAAAAATACACAACTAGTTGTGGAATCAAACTGGGATTTTACCTTTGTATTTTAATAAAGAATTTAGGTAAGTAATACAAAATAGCCTAACTTCTGTGATATGTATAATACAATGCAATACGCTCCATATACAAACTGTAAAAATAAATATTAGTCTGAAATGTAAACAATTAGAGAATAGTAATTCACTTTAAATATTATGCCATTAACTCTTATTTTTAAATGTGTATATTGTAAAATGTTATTTTATTTATCTGCAATAACCACTTTACCCTTGTTCAGTGTGATGGTGGGTGGCTGTGTGGTCCCTCTGCAGTGTATCACACACCCATATCAAAGGGCAATTTAGCCTAGCCAAGGCATGATTTGAGGAGAAAGCAGAGTACCTAGAGGATACTAAATGAGGCAGATAAATGAGCGTGGCAATGAGATTTCCTGGTATCATATACAAGGTATTTGATTTTAGTTGCCCATTTTAAGACACACTACTTTTTTAAAGTATATATCAAGGAAGGTAAACAAGATAAGCAATGTCAAACAATAAACAGGAAAAAACAATGTCAAGCTTTACCTGGCACAAGATCTGTAGAAGAGAGAACACACACACAGCTGCAACTACAGCTGAAGTGATTTCAGTCTAATGCTCGCTCTATTCTCAGTCAGCCTTAGAATGTTCTGGCATTCAATAATAAATATCATTAAAAGGTATTCAGCTCTTCCAAGCTTATCCTACTATCAAGCTGAAAAAAATCAATTATATACAAGGTATATTACAAGTTTCCTCTTTGGGCTGGAACCCTCATTCCCTAATCCAATCAGTTCCTATCAGAGAGGACACAGGGTTAGGTGCTATCTCTGAAGTCCTGTAATCCAAGTCATCACTCTGTCTACTATACTTCTATCGTCTACTTCTTTTCACTTCTACTATGGTTTGGTTGAGTGTGTGATACAGAGAATTTGCCACATTGTATGTTCAGAAATAATGGAATGGATGAGAATAACAGTGTAAAAATTCAGTGCCTCATCATCTATGGCTTACTGTAATAACTTAATGCTAAGGCATGGCTATAGTACAGTGTATTGAAGTTCTGTTCATCAACAACAAGAGTTGTCGCAATATTCTCTATAAGTTTTATAATTTGGTGCAAGTAAGGTATAGCCTTTACTGTCACTTTGCAAGTACACTGGATAGGTATAAATCTTAATGTTTGCTTATATTGTATATAAAAGTGTCTATGAAAGTATGTAGGCAAATGCTGGAAGATAAATATAATAGCAGCACAACAGTCATTGTACTATAATAAAATTATAGCATACACCAATGAGCCAAGACATTAAATGTACCTGGTCCATAATGATGTTAGGTAGGTGTCAAATTAATGTCTCTGTGCATGCCTGAACCCGGTGTTTCACCACAGAAAATTACTAAAAAGCATCAGACTCCCTCCACCGGCTCATCTTCTTCCCACAGTGGCATCACTGATTGTTTACATCACAGAAAAAAAACAGGACCAGACAACCTTCTTTTACAGCTAAAAGGTCCAATTCTGACACCTACCTACAGGGGCTTGTGACAGTGGAAAGGGTTTAGCATGGTGAGCACTCTGACCGGCCTGCGACTAAGCAGCCCACATTCTCAGTATCCCTCCCATACCCAGCATTAAGCATTTCTGTGACTTAGGCATCTGTACGTGTAACTGGTTTGTTCCTCAGATTTGTGTCCCTGTCAGTAAGTACTTACTACACTGCTCACAAAAATTAGGGGACAGTTCAAAAAAAGAGGATCCCACAAGAACTGCCAGACAATCCGATGCTGTCCATGTCCATACGCTGTCAGTGTGTTTTGGCACACTTGGGTGACCATACACTCTACTGAACAGTCAATGTGTTGTACTTTTGCCCAATTTGACATACTTCTGTTCACCCCCCTGAATATGTCACTTGCTGCTCAATCACAATAATTTAGTTTGTATCTCATTAGGATAATCAAATAACTTTGTTTGACTTTTCATTTGCTTCTTTGATGATCTTGTTGAATAGAATAGAATCAAACGCTTATTTTTTTTTTTAATTTATTTTTGTGAGCAGTGCACTTTTGACTAAGAGTACTTAGATCGACCCAATTTTTATTTTCACTTGTGTCATGTCTTTATATTTAACTTATTTCAGGTATTTATATATTACTATTTTATAGTGTTATGTTCCATTGCTTTGTTCATTGGTTTAAACATTAATTACCTATGAATATAAGCTTAAAAACAATAATTTGGGGGTGAGGAACACATTACTCCTATTTAACTTTCTGTGAAGAAATTCAATTCCACCTTTAAACAAATCTCAGTTTAAATGGCATTCTGGAACCAATTATGTTTGAATTCCAAGGTTCCGTGGTATTTCTCTCATATATTGCTTAGTTACTTAATACATGGGCACGGTGGCTTTGTGGGTAGCACCGCTGCCTTACAGCAAGAATTTCACAGGCTTAATTCTAGGGTGGAGCAGCCTGGGACCTTTCTGTGTGGAGTCTGTGTCTGTTAGGGTTTACTCTGGATACTCCGGTTTCCTCCCAAATACATACGTGTTAGGTTGATTAGTGTCTCTAAAGTGGCCCTTAGTGTGTGTGCCCTACAAAGGCTTAATAACTAATCTAGGGTTGTTCCTGCCCTTGCGCCCAGAGTTGCCGAGTGAGCACTGGCTGGTCCGGAACCCCGTTATTGATTAAGCAGAGGATAATGGATGGATCTTAATACACTGCACACAAAAAATAGGGGACATATAAAAATTACAAAATGTCAAAGTACGTTGTTCGAGATGCAAACTCAATTATTGATTATTGATTAAGTCATTATAAACATTATTATTATATGTTATTCTGTATAATATATTTATGAATTTACAATACTTATGAAATTACACACATCTTGCACCTCTACTCTTCCTGGTGTAATCCGTGAATAAGAAACTATGGATTGTTATGGGGAAATCAACCGTCTTTTTATTTCACAAAGTCTGTTTTTAGCCACTACTGGATCAGATTTATGTGAACATTAAAACTGGAATAGAACCATGTTTAAAACATTAAGACAAGTTACACATAGTGTTACGTGTCATGATACTTTTGCTGAAATTAGTCATTTTGATTGCAGCTGAATAGCATAGTTTACTCTGAGTTGCACTGGTGCACACTGGCCTATCACATTTATGGAACAGGCTGCTAGCCAGTCACTCCATATGATGTCAGTGATGCAGAACGAATGGCATGGATTGGGATGCTTTAACTTCCACTAATATATTGTCTCATGTGTACAGTGTGAACAGTCCCATAAAGAAAGCCCAATCCAGGACAGCAGCCAAACCAGTGACACGCATGGCACCCCTGGTCAGCCCCATACCAGCTTGGAGCCATCTCATTACACAAGTCATTCACGTGGAGCGTAACTAATGCCAGAATGAATGTGAACTGCATAACATAACTGACGATTCAATATGCAGTTTGAGAAATAGGACATTATAAAGACATATATAATAGCATACAGTAGTTAATTTGTGCTACATGTGATAAAATAAATACAATTCATGCATTTAGACTGCTCACAGAAATTAGGCGAGATTTCATTATGGGATACTGAATTTAATTTCGTTTCACCAATTAAGAATAACATTAAAATTCTCTTTTCCAGTAAATTGCCCATGCATTTTTGCATGCATAGAAAGAAAAAAGCACTAGCACTTGTTTTCTTACAAAGGAATCTTTTAGCAATAGAGGGAGAGGGGGAGGAAAAAAGCAGGGAGCAAGACCCACACAAAGTAGTTCCAGCCAATTGCATTCCAGAGAAGTGACCATGACTGGCGATCATAAAGACACAATAGATCATTCTGCCTACATGGTATAAAAGGACTCGAAATGTCAGAACAGAAGAGTAGAAAGAAAAGAAATGCTCAACAGATATTCCTTGCTATTTAGAAAAGCGTAACTGCATAAACCACACTTGGAAGATATGGTTAGATTTGATTAGTGCACGGATGTAACAAAGTGGAGATACGGCTATCAATGCGTGCCTGTGTATGCCTGGCTGCCATGCTCACCATTTCTTAACCAGCAGCCAAGTGTGCCTTACATTGCTCTGTTAAAATAGCAAACAAAAACTGAACACTTACCCAAATATTTTAGTCGTTCTATCACCAGCACAAGTCCATGCATCTCTGCACAGATATGCAAACAGCCCCCTAAGATTTCTTTGTCTGGATATTAAAGCCAGGTTCGTTTGTCTTTGCTGCGGCAGCTTTTACAGCTATGAAGCAGGTGGATGACAAAAACATCAATCTCTGCAGGCACATTGTGTATCACTCCTCACAAGCAGAAGCTATCATAGCACACGTGCATGCTGTCTTTTTATACTGCTTTCCTAACTGTAATTACTCGCACAATTGTAACTGTATAAATCAAACTTTTTATAAATAATCAGCTTGGTATATATTTAATTATATATGAGATTACATTTAGCTCATGAATTACTGCATTTTCAAGTTTGATGAGGGTAGGTGGAAAGGTTATTAAGAATATGAACGTTCATGTTTTTGACCCTTCTTATTCTAGGCAAGGTTTTGGGGAATGAACCACATCAAGGAGTTCACTGAGATGGACTCCAATGAAAGTGAAAGTTAAAGGCGAAAGTGCTCCTCATATGCCATGCTAGTTCATTGCAGGACCCCGTAACCTGACGTTTGTGTTGCAAGTTTCAAACCTGGAGGCACATTGAATCCTGACAACTAAATGATGGAGGGAGCTACTGCACACAGGTGTGGCCTGGGCATGGTGGCACTGGTTTCTGTTGATGAAGACCAACAGAGTGATGTTGAGGTTGAGAAACTTTTAAGTGTGTGGTGCTGCGACTGGTACCGAAACTTCAGCTCGGAGACAACTGAGAAAATGTAGTTACTTATTGGTTAGGAGCACAGAGTCATTTAACAATCACTGATTCCATGTGCAGCATGAAAATCCCGCAGCATGAACTATAGCAGCAAAGCTACCAGAGGAGAACCGGAATGTTACACAGCCAAGAGGCAAGAGTCAACCCGAGCCAGGTGTCTTAGTCTAAATCAAACCAAAAGCCTGTATAAACAAGAATGTTTTAGTCTAGACTTCAAAATTTGAAGTGTCTGAATCTCTAACTAAAATGGGGAGTTTTATTCCGTAGTTGGGGGGTCAAGTATGTTTTTCATATGCTGTGACTTTTTTATTCTAGGAACTGAAAGAAGTCCTGCATTTTGTGAACAAAGTAGTCAATCTGGATTGTAAGACTATAAGAGTTAACTCAGATATTGTATGGCCAGGCCGTGTAGAGCTTTATACTGTATGCTACAAGTAGTATTCTGTAATCAATGCAGAATTTACCTGTTAACCATTATAGAGACGACAAAACAGGACTGTCATGATCAGATTTTCTAGTTCTAGTTAGTACTCACGCTGATGCATTATGCACTAAATTAAGTTTATTTAGAGACTTACTAGAGCATCCAGCAAGTAAAGTGTTACAGAAATCCAACCTAGAGGTTATACATGCATGAACCAGTTTGGGACATAAAGAAAGCAATTTGTGTGATATTGCTAACATGCACGTCAAAAGAGAGATCTGAATCATCGTAACACCTAAGTTTTTTTTTTTACAGCTGGACTGGGCATTTCCAAACAGCCATTTAGATTTAGGATACATGTAGCCAATATGTTTTTCACAGTCTTTTCTCCAACTAATAAATCTTAGATTTATCTGAGTTAAGTAAAAGGAAATGAAATGACATTCAATTTTTTACTACAGTTAGCTCTTGCCTTCAGGTCACAGTCGCTGACTCATTAAAGAATGCCTTCTGGTTAATAGGCTTAACATTATGCTAAAGGTATGAAATAAATGCATGCTTTAACTAAAGTAAATGTATTCAATGCTTCTGTGCTGTTTTTGCACAATGGGCATTCCCTATTTACAAAAATGGCTTCTTTTACTCCACATTCAGACCAGTGTTTCTCCATATCAAGGATCTGCACATCTTCATCCTTAAAAGTGTGGCCACTCGCCTGTATGTGGGTGTAAACAGAGGAGTCCTTTCCTGATGAGTTTTTCTATGTTGTGCCATCTGTTTCACCAGTGGTTGTTTGGTTTCCCCAATGTACAGTTCTTGGCAATCCTCCAGGCACTTAACAGCATACATGTATTTTTGTGTTTGTGCTGGGGGACTGGATCCTTAGGTTGGACCAGTTTCTGGCATAGCATGTTATAGGGCTTGAAAGCACAGAGACGCTGTATTTTCAAAATATGTGTCTCAATTGTTCCTATGTTCCCGCCACATATGGAAAACCACTGGTTTTTCCTTAGACTGTGGTTGTTCTTCTCCTCTCTTCGATTTACTGGAGCACTGTTTGGGTTTCTCATTGGCTTTTATAAAGTTCAGTTAGGATAAATATAATTACCAAGGGCCTGCTTAATGCGAGATTTCTCTACATCTTTGAGTAATTGGGGACACTATGTCCTTGGTGGTACAGTGTTCTGATGACTCCTAGTTTGTGCTCCAGTGGATGATAATAGTCAAAATGTAAATACTGATCTGTATGTAATGGATTTCGGTAAACATCAGCTTTGTCCCTCATCTCCAATTACAACTTCACATCCTCCCTGGTGAAGATGATGTGTTTGTCCACTGAGTTGATTTGATTTGATTTCTGATTCATTTCAAACCATCTGAACCAATGGCTTGGAGTCCCAGAATAGAATCTTCATGATCTTGGGCATACCCATGTTTCTGCCTATAGAACTGAACTTTGTATATGAAGTACCAGAGGTACACACACCTGGTCCTAAGGCTGGACTAAGGCTAATCCTGTAGTTTACTACTTACTACTTCTATTGCCTCCATAGCTGGAAAGACATGGGACATCATATAAGACCATTGTTTCGTCTGATTGATGCCAGAAACTTGGAGATTTTGTTGGTCACTGAGTTGCTCATACACCCAACGGGCTGTAATGACACAGCCGGTTAATGTATCTTAGGTAAGCCATACAGCCTAGGTGTAGAGACCAGTTGATAGCATTTTCCTGTTCTAAAAGTTCAGTCAATCCATCACCTTTTTCTTGTATCCACCACCAGGATCTCAATTTAGGGACTCATAAGTGTTAGTAACTCTAAAAAGAGTCAACTTTCTCACGATAGTCTGTCTGGTTTAATACAACAATAGACCTGCATTTGTCTGCTGGAAGGATGACTGTCATTATCCTTACAGAGAATTGTGAGTGTATTCCTTTCATCTCTTTCTGATGTTGGATGACGGATCTTTCTTTGTGCAAGTGCGGCTCATCCATTCGTAAAGAAAAAGGAAAAAAAGAATTCTGTATTTTACCTACATGTAGTCACATGATGACTGAATCTTTTGTCATGTTAGGTGAAGTCAGTCCCTTATCATTTCAAGACTGGACAACTGCAGCTCTCTCTTCGAGAGGCTACCTCTGACTGCTATCCGATCCTTACAGCTGATCCAGAATTCAGCTGCAGGATTTGTGTTCAATATTCCCAAGTTCACACACACTACACCACTGCTCGGCTCTCTCCACTGGCTCCCTGTAGCTGCTCATATCAGATTTAAAACTCTGATGCTCACTTACAAAGCTAAAAGTGGACCTGCACCCTCCTACCTTGCAGCCCTTATCACACCCCGCACTGCATTAACTCTGGTCCTCTAGCACTGCTTGACTGGCCCCACCTCTCTCAGGGGACAAAGAAGGGTCATCTAGACTCTTCTCTGTTTGGCCCATAAGTGATGGAATGAACTTCCCCTCAATGTTCGAACAGCTGAGTCTCTGGCTATCTTCAAACGCCGTTTGAAGACCCACCTATTGTATGCTTACCTCAACTAAGACCTTTCTCTCTCTCTCTCTCTTTCTCTCTTACAAAACACACACACACACATGCAAACTTTACGGTTTCAGAAGTGCATTCTTGTTTAGATTCACGATTATTAGGAATATGTTATGTTACTGATGTCTTAAAACACTTTTGTAAGTCTCTCTAGATAAGGGCATCTGCTATAGTATAAATAATATAACTACTATAAATGTAATGTTAGTGTAATGTAAGTGTAAAAAAACAATCAAGGTTTGCTGTCATGCTGATGTTCTCCCTTTCTCCCAATTTCTGAGGTCTTCAAATATGAGAACTTCAAACTATGCAACACTTCTTAAGATCCACATCAGAGCTTCCAGAAGTCTCATTAAGCTTGTTTTGAACAGAAAGAAAAACTCGGACTTCTCCTAAATAAGTTGTAATTGCTGTAGTACAGGTATTTGTGTGCGCCAATATTTGTGGAATTACTCCCTGTAACGATGGTGTAGTTCTGGCTCCTTGTGTTTGAAGGGTTGTACACCACTGAGTTACAGTAAATGTGCAAAACAATGAAATGATAACTGAATATATGACTGTCGCAGATAATTACCTATTATCGAAGTATCGCGTGTGACATATATACTGGGAAATGTGTATTTTGACACGCTATGTGGATTCTGCAGCTTTAACATCTCGCCGCGCTAGTGGGTGTGTAGCGGTGACGCAGTAGTGATTCGAGTCGGTTGCGGGAAACTTATAGCTAGCTCAGCAATTGTGTATCTGTTAGCAACAAGCTGTCTACGCATACTTTAAAAATTTGATGTTTTAATACTATTAACGGATTTTTACTCAAATAGGGTTTCTTTACATTTATGGCTGTGTAGTGTTTGTTGAAAATATTAGCTAGCTATAACATTATATGTAGTACTTGAAAAGTTACTGTAAGCGGGTCGCTATTAGCTTAGCTTGTTGTAAGATGTTATAGCTACGTTACAGTAGTAGATGCGTGGCTAGCTGGTAGTTAAGGGCAATATTCCGAGTTTCTATTTTTATTTATTGCTATTCCTTTTTTCACAATGGCTGAAAGCTTGTTTAAAGAAAGCCCATTATTAGTGGCACTCAATAAGGAGAAAACGGTTTACGACGGCTTTATCTCAGTACAGGTAAGAATAACGTTATTTCGTTTCCAGCATTTAGCAGTCTCCATAATTCAGAGACAGAAGCAAGTCTTCCCTAGTGCTAGAATTAAAAAAGGCTCTATTTATACCAGGCATCAGTCCCGAATCGCGATCATCCTTGCATTGTACCGGTGGAGAGATGCATTTATGGTACCGTGCGATGGACTAATGATTTTGCAAGTTTTCCCACCTGCAAAGAATGAAGAGGTCTGTAATTTTTACCGTAAGTACACTTCAGGTGAGACATACAGAATCTAAAGAAACCCAGGAAATTACATTGTATGATTTTTAAATAATTAGATGGATTATTTATTGCATAAAATAAGTATATGGTCACCTTCCAACCAGCAAGAATTCTGGTTTTCACAGACCTGTTAGTTTTCTTTAAGAAGCCCCCCCATTCTGCGCTTGTCACCTGTATTATTTGAACCTGTTTGAACTTAAGTTTAAAAAAGACAGCTGTTCACACACTCAATCAGTCATACTCCAACCTCTCCACCATGCCCAAGAATAATGAGCTGTTTCAGGACACCTGGGACAGAATTGTAGACCTGCACAAGGCTGGGATGGGCAATAGAACAATAGGCAAGCAGTTTCGTGAGAAGGCACCAACTGTTGGTGCAAATATTAGAAAATGGAAGAAAAACAAGTTGACTATCAATCTTCCTCGGTCTGGGGCTCCATGCAAGATCTCACCTTATGGGGTAAGGCTGATTCTGAGAAAGGTCAAGAATCAGCCCAGAACTGCATGGGAGGACCTGGTCAATGACCTGAAGAGAGCTGGGACCGCAGTCTCAAAGATGACCTTTAGTAACACACTACGTCATCATGGATTAAAATCCTGCAGGGCACACAAGGTCCCCCTGCTCACACCAGCAAATGTCCAAGCCTGTTTGAAGTTCGCCAGTGGGACGGGAGAAGGTCATGTGGTCGGATGAGACCAAAATAGAGCTTTTTGGTATGAAATCCACTTGCCATGTTTGGAAAAGGAGGATGAGAACACTGTCCCAAGCATGAAGCATGGGGGGTTGGAATATCATATATTTGAGGGTGTTTTTCTGCAAAAGGGACAGGACGACTGCACCGTATTGAAGGGAGGATGGATGTGGTCATGTATCATGAGTTTTTGATCAAGCTTGCAAACTTGGTCAAGAACTACAGAAACAAACAATGACCTCTGAAACAAAGTTTTGTTTTCTATTGTATCAAAAAAAATTTCATGCAGTAAAATGCAAATTAATTATTTAAAAAGCATACAGTGTTGTTTTCTGATTTTTTTTTTTTTTTTTAGATTCTGTCTCTCACAGTTAGTGCACCTACAATAACAGACCTCTCCATTCTTTGTAGATGGGAAAACATGCAAAATCGGCAGTGTATCAAAAACTTATTTTCCCTATTGAATGTGCTTGGATGTCTTTTGTGCTTTGTTCGTGGGGAATTCAGAGCAGTATTTGAAAGTAATAGGAATTAGATTAGAGTAAGAAGTTTTGCTATTTTAAACATCCTGTATTAGTATGTTAATGGAAAACAACATGCTTTATATATGCGAATGTTTCTTTTGTAGAACATGAAAACCTGTGTTGTTTATAAAGTTAGTAGACTACTTATAATACTACCATAATATACCAAAGTGTGAGGTCATCTCACATCCAAAGACAAGGCACAGAGTTTGTTTGATATTTATGTTCAACTTGTGAATATACAAATTACATGTATTTGTCTCTGGCATATCCTCAAATACACCTGCAATTGCTCTTTTTTTTAAATCATGTACTTAACTTGCTTGTAATAAATGCTGTTTGAGAGGAGAGTCAATGCCTATCCAATATGCAATTAAGCTAATGAGATTTGACTGAAACATTACTCTAGACTGCCACATGGTATCATGCAATGCTAGATGATGTCTTAATCTTTATGTAAAGGTGAATTGCACAATAAAATGTATTATTACCTTGCATGTTATCATTAGTAAGTTTGATATTCACAGGACGTCTGTAGCCAAAACCGTAAGCCCATGTGCATCCTTTGACAGGAAAAGGACTTCAGGTTGAGAATAACATTGCCTCCAGACCATCAACTGAAGCAGGCAAAGTATGTGAAATTCTGTTTCATTTAATGTAGTTTACTTACTGTTCTAAGATCAAGCTGGCTGATGCTTTGTTGCCAACTGACCAGGGTTCTTAATTTACAGATTACACTGTAGTTGGGAACTGAAACGGCTGCTGAAATGTTATCAGAACATTGTCAGACAGGTACATTTAAGTAATTAATTAGTAGCTAATGGTTCTTATTATTCCTTTGATAAACTGTACTGAAGTTTTCAACTAATGGGAGTTTATTTTGCTTTACTCAAATACAGTGGTGCCTGAAAGTTATTTCTGCAGAAACTTGATCTAGGTCCTAGTGTCCTAAAAGAAAACCAAATAGAACAGAAGATAAAATATACATGGTAATTCATTTATTGAGGGAAATTAAATATACTCCATACCTGTAAGTGGTACAGATATGTTAACCTTGTCTTTCAGTATATGGTGTGACCCTCTTATTATTAATTATAATATATATAATTATAATTATAATATATAATAATAATTAATTATAATATATTCAATTATCTGAAATAATTGAAGACAAATATTTTAGCCACCATTCCTACACTTTGGTATTTTAGCCCATTCCTTCATATAACACAGCTTTAGCTTTGGTATGCTGGTTGGATCCATGCATACTGTTTGCTTTCTGTCCTTCCACAGCATTTCTGCTGAATTTTGGTCAGGAGTTTGATTTGGTCATTCCACTTCATTACTAAAATGTTCTTATCCTTCTTGAACCAATCTTTGGTAGAATTATTTGTTTATATTGTCAGTGTCTTGCTGTATGACCCACGTTCTCTTAAGATGCAATCCTGGAATTTTGCTTTGGAATCTACTGATATAATTCATAATTCAAGTTGTTTTGGCCAGTCTGCCCGTTCCATATTAGCCTTCTGGCTTGTCCACATGATCTTTAGCCAACTTGCGGGGCAGCAGCGTTCTTTTTGGAAATGGCGCTTTTCTAATGGCATCCCTGCCATGCAATAATCATTGTTCTGGTTTTTGGAGTGGTCAGCCATTCCTTGTGAAGCCATGTGGCTGTGGGTTAGTGGAATAAAACGCACATTATTTCGTTTATACATATATAACTGTACATATAAAACTTTTGGCAGTTTTGTTCATGCCATGATTCAATTACACGGATGTGTTGTAAAGATCAGATGTTGATAAATCCCTGTTCTTTAAATACAACGGGATAACTGCTTACACTGGATTGTCATTTCATTGATTGAAAACACTTTCAAATCAAGTGCTAGTCCTAGAATTTCACATACATTTGCAACACAGAAATGTATAATATTGCGTCAGTTTTCTCAGAGAATAGGTGATTAAGTGCAACATTTGTCTCATTTGTACTGGCTTCTTTTGTGAATTCCTTACTGCCATAAAAAGGGACTTCCTTAAAAACAATGACATGACGAATCTGTTCTGGAGAATCTAACCGAAATGTTAAACTTTCATTTTGAGTTAATAAATCTTTTTCTGTAAGTGAATATATACAGGTATATACCTATGTATGTCCAACAGCCACATTTTTTTTATCTAGTTTGTTAATTTATATAGACTTGTACTTTAAGCTGATGATATTGTTTGCCACATTTATGGAGAAACGTAGCACGATCTAAACTATTAATTAACTGTTCAAGCACCACTGCAAGTACTTTAATTAACACTAATGACCACATTCATTAATGAAATGGCATGACTGACATTAGCATTAGTTCATGGTTAAAATAATAATTGTAGTTATTCTCTTCACACAGAGATTGCAGCATTCTTCCAATTTGGTCAGTTTTATTTTGGAGCTGCGGACATTGTTGGTAATTCTACAGTTTAAATATATGTACTAATTGATTCATGGTGAATGCATATGATATCATATTAGATGTATTTATTTATATGTTTTACTGCTAAATTAAAGTTTTCATGTTCGCCTTACCTTTGATCAGGAAATGGCACTGAAGAACCAGCCAGGATGGCAGTCCATCCCTCCACCTCAGTACTATTCACAGCTCATTACAGAGATAGAGAGTCTAGGGTGGGATAGGTATGTGCAGTTTTTGTTTACATTTTCTTAGTGTGTGTGCATGTAACTCTGCAAAGCTGGTACCTGTCTGTCTGTATTAAGAATTATATGAGCTTTGGATCATATAAACTGATGATGTAAGATATTCATTAACATGATGTAGCAGTTTCAATTGTGATTCTGTAGACAGGTTCGGCCTACATACGATCAGAGGGCGGCTTTTGAGTGATGTTTAACACTTTTTTTAGACAGGCTTCTCACTTCCTTCTCTATCAGTGGTCACAGATATAATTATGATATTAGTAAATGAAAATCAGTTTTCTTGGGAGCCCATTTAATGAAGGAATGTTGGAGTTCTAGCAGAGATGAGACAAGGTGCATGTTTCAAGCCTGAATTGTGGTCAGAAGTATTATACAGCTCTATCTGTAAATGCACTTGAGATTAATTAAGATTCTTAATTTGTATCAGTGGTAATAGCCTCAAGTCTGGCATGGTTGTGAACTGATTGGTTTAGACAAAGGGGAATCGCTGCAGAACCTGGTCATTTTAATGAGATTTAGTTGCCTTTAAGAAGGCATATTTAGTGTTAATTGCTGAGAAGATGGGGTCAGTTCTTGGCTCTGCTCTTATTCTGAAAATAGCCCAAAAGTTTCAGGAATTAAGAGAAATTATGGCTTGTCATACTGTCTACTCAGCTAGACTGAAGTATGCAGTGTGGAATATTTATTAACGGAACTGCAAGAAGTATTAAAATTTTAACCTGATCTTAAAAAGTGGCATCCTTTTGCTATTTTTATGTGAGTTTGCCTCTTGTCTTTTTCTTTCTTTCTTTGCTGACAGTCATTGCACTGGGGCCATGGAGGGAGGTTGTCACAGCTTGCACATATGTGAGGGATAGAAACTGAGGCTTTCTCCGTAGTCTTTTAACACCCCACCAGGATAATGACACCTGAAAATGTTTTCCATTGGCTGTCCCTCTCGCCATCTACATCTAGCTGGCACTTATATTTTAAAACACATGATCTCTGGTGGCACCTGTGAGAATGGAATAACATTTACTATTTTCAGCAGCTGGCTCTCAAAGGCTACAGTGTGGAATTTTTGAAAGTGGCTTTAACAATATCGCAGCTTATATTTTTAAAGAATTCATTCGACCAAATTTTGTGCTGTTGAATCTCCTTCTTGTGGCCTGTTTGTATGCACACACCAAATGTTCCTCCAACGTTTGAGTGGTGCTGATTTTGTAGTTGCAAATGTAATGTTCTCATCAATCCTCACAGCAAGATATCAAGCTGTCACGCTGTTTCAATCATCTGAAGTGAATGCCAGGAAGGCCTGATAGTTCACTTGGTGATCTCGGTGGAATGCAGAATAGCTGAGTGACATACTGGCTTGGAAAAGGATTTCTGTTTGGTGGAAATAAATGAATTGTTTTGAGGCATTGGTTCATGTAACTGAGTGCGTTATCTCATCCTATTGCTTCATGTAGTGTAAAAAATGAAACGTAGGCATGAGACTGTTCTGAAAGTGAAGTAATGTTGATTGCACTGAAAAAAACGATGAGAATGTTAGTTGGGAATGTTGATTAGAAGCAGAGTTAGTGAATGATCTATTAAGAAAGATACAGTTTCCAGGAAACGCTCAAGAAAGAGTTCTCAAAGAACTGCAGTGTAGGTTTGTGCAAAATATTTTTATTAATCCGTGTTGCAATGTTGATTGTGGGTGATGCTGCACTGTACAGTTGAGCGCTTTAAGAAATTATTTCTTGTGTGGCAGTGATATGATCGTGGAGAAAGGCATAATATTGTTCAAATGATAGCAGTACAATATTCAACTCTGGGGTTCATTGGTTTGTTTTACATTTTACTAATGTTATTTCTTATGATTTTAATGTCATGAGTGGGTCTTTATTAGAGATAACCGTTCTCTTAAATTTGTACAAATGTGCAGGTTCAGAAATTGTCATCATTCCTGATCGAGATTTAACTATGGCAAATTTACCAGCAATAATACCAAATATGCCAGCCCACACAAATACCACCAAACAAAATAAATAAACAGATTTGTTAATCTGTCAGGTACAGACATTCTGGAATAATGTAAATAGAAGATTCTACCTAGAAACTGTAATTGCATTAGATCACTGCAGCTTTGGGAATACTGTAGGACTAGTTTTTATGGCTGAGATTGGTCGGTCTGTACGTGTTACAGGAATATCACAAGCAATGCATAAATATTCCACAGTCTAGTTACCTAAATTTTCTCCAGGTGATGCATAGACAGAGCTGGAGAAAAGTGTTATTAAGAGTTTTGGTTTCAAGACAACAAAATGACTATGATAATTTTCTATAGGCATTGTAGCAGCAGTTAGGTATGCATCTAATTAATCAGTAAAGGTTCATTTGGAGCCCTAAGATAGTTTTCTAGTGAGTTATGTGTTTCAGTTAGTAAGCCTATTGCTGTTAACTGTTGAATTTAAATGGGAAGCATTGGGGCTCTAGCATGTTTTTCCTCAGGTTTCCATTTTGGGGTCTGGATCTGTGCACCACTCTTTGTGGCTTTTTAAATTGTAGTCAGTGTTCGTTTACTATTGTCAGTTTCTTTTTGGTGATTTAATTTTATGAGCAACACTAAACGCCAGTGTTTTTCCCTACCTAAATTGTTCTGCTAAGGTTACTGTCACTGAAGCCTGGATTTTATTCTGGAAATTGGGTAGGGTATCTGACAAATTTGTGATATGTTTAAATCTGGCTTGGGGCAGGGAGTTATACCAGTATTACAGTGAATGATGCTATTCCGTGCTACAGATTTTTCCATGCCATGAATACCGTGAATAACCTAGAAACCTTGCTTTTCAGTAGTGGCAAATGTAATATATTCTGAAATCCATTCTTAAGACTACATTTGTAGTTATTAGTAAAGATCCACCGATTGCTATTTTCTTGGCTGGTTCTGATTTTCAACTTTCTTTCAACATAGAAATGTCTCATTCCAATTTTGGCTGTTTGCAATGTTTTTCTGTCCAAGAATTACATGACAACATAACAATAATTTTAAATAATGCCATACCACTGCTCCTTCACTAGTATAGGAAGAAACTTATAAGCACAACTGTAATCTAACACATTCTTGTCACAAGTGTGCGTCAGAACCTGTCTGAACTGTGTTAAAAGCATAATTTTATTGTGAGTTAATGTTAGTGTAAGCAGTGTGTTTTTCATGTGTGGCTGTGTTTGTGGTACTGTGAAACAAAGTGCAAGTGTGGCTGTCTTTGATCGGCACAGAATCGGTTATTTGAGAGTGATTGGTCGATCATTGTTTGCGGCCAATCACACTGAAACCCAGCCGATTTTGGTCACCAGTTGATCAACTGGTGCATCTCTAGTTATTAGTTTGAATTATTTATTTAATGGGTTGGAGTCATGTAGATGAAAGTGATAGATGTTCTGATGTGAGTACACTCAGCTGTTTTAGGTCTCTTGTATGTTGTTTGTGTGCCTTAATATGGACTTGTTTATTAGGCTGCTCTTCATTGATAATGACTTCCGCACACTTAAGCTGAGGGCAGAAGACTCCTCTCATCGTCAGCATGCCTATACAGTTAAGCTCAAGTCCAAGGTGAGTAGAGGATTGTATTTATATATTGGAAGCCAAAGCCATTTCTTCATTATTATTTTTGCAAGTCAAAGTTAATAGGGTAAAAGTCAAATTGTCTATCTATCTATTTATCTATCTATGTAGGGGGGGTAGACAAAAATCTATTTTTCAATTGATTCTGAATCAATTAACAAATGTCAATAACGTTTTGAGTTTAATGTTCTTTAAGTTTTCGCTTTCTCCATTGCGCTTCTCTCAATCTCGCTCTCGCTTCAAAAAGTTTCTCATTTTTTACTTTTGGATCATTACATAATTGTATATAGCTATATCAGTATATTTTATTTACGTTTTAAGCTGCCAGAACATCATATAGTTTACCCTAAACGTTTTATGCAAGGAGCCATGTATAAATGCATAAATGTTCTACATTAGGACATTGTCAGAACAGGACCTTTATTTCACAAAGCTATTGAGCTATGTAACTAAACTGAGGTAAAGTTAAGTTAACACACTACCTAGATTAACAAGTTAGCAGTCTGACTCAAATCCTCATTATTAAAAGGGATAATTATTAAAACTAGCTGATATGAGAAAACATAAACACAGCTTCCCTGTTGTTATTCCTCACCATTTTCCAATCGGGGTAAAAGAGTAGCGTTCTTGCGCTGATGCAGCAGGCTCTGTAGAATGAGCTGGAGGGTGGGGCTTAACTTCAGCGGCCAATGATTGCCTAGATCCCCCGAGAAAGTTTTTGAAGCGAGGCTGAGAGAAGCGCAACGGATAAAAGGCACAAAGAAAGAGAAAACGGATACTTCAAGAATATTAAACTCCCAAAAGATGATTACAAACAGAAGTATTCTGTTTACAAACCGGTTTTTATTACAAAAAGTAATTTTTTGGTTACGGATTCAGTTTTTTTGGTTCTCAAAACTTTAGGACCTTTAAAAACTTTTTGATGCCATAGAGTTGTTTCAAGTATCAAATCGAGATGCTACGATAATCGATGCCCTCTGAATCGTAATTGAATTGAATCAAATCGTGAGGTGCCTAGAGATTCCCACCCCTAACACACACACACACACACACACACA